>CM065657.1:19969284-20146784 GCA_033220385.1 Triplophysa yarkandensis
GAGTCACGATCTTATAAAACACAGACAAAGCTACAATGGATGGCAGTTTGGGCGTGACGCGTCGGGTTCGGTCCACTTTTAAACGCAGTGAAGATGACGTGTGGACAAACGCTTCGAATCGTTGCGTTTCGAAGAATGCCGGGGAGATTGAAGCTGTCAGTCAACAGCTGTTGTGGCTGTGACGTCATCACGAAGTAGAGGATGCCTCACGTGCACCCTTACTGTAGGCCAAAGCCATGTCTGAAACTCTCCACGTGTGTCACAGCATACCTGCATCACAATGCTTTGCTGATATAAGTCCACATGTACTAATCTTATCACCCTATCCCATAATTTTGTGCCCCAATAGGTTGCAGAAGCATGGACGCGGTCCTCAGCAGGTTGAAAGGTCTCAGTGCCGATGAGTTGAGGGAGGAGATCCTAAAAGCCAACCTGAAGTGTGGCCCCATCACCGCCACCACCAGAGCCGTATTTGAGCGCAAGCTGGCCCGGGCTTTGGCGGAGAATGCTGGAGTCACCGAAGCTGACAGCAACGGTTCTACCGTGGGTCCGGGTGATACTGGGAGCGTCACGCCACTCAAACATGCCACCGACGGGGACGGGGATTTTGGGTACGGTTTGGGTCTCAACCCACCGGAGGAAGAGTCTCTGATTGAGCCGAGTGGAAAGATGTGTTCGAAGCCTGAAGCACAGACTCCCTTGAAAACGGCACAGACGTCACCGTCTTCTTATTATGGGGTGTGTCCGTTATGGGAGGACGTCCTGGCTAGGAATGGTAAGGATGCGTTTACCTTGTCTATACAAAATTAAGGATTTTTCTGAGGATGCCAGATTAAACGAACGGAGATACATTTAATATATGTGTGTGTACCTACATTTACATTTATTCATTTGGCAGACGCTTTTATCCAAAGTGACTTACAGTTTTATGCGGTAGTCAATCATCACTGCAGAGCAAACGGGGATAAGATATCTTGCTCATTGAGGACACTTCAGACATTGTCTGCGGATACTGGGATTCAAACCCACAATCTTCTGCTTACAAGTCCAACACTCTTACGACAAGACCATGTCTGACCCCTATCTATACTTATACTTTATCTGAAAGATGGTTAACGTTTGTCGGAGAGCTAACAGATCACGTAAATAAAGTTGATGCATCAGAACTGTAAGCAACCCATCATCAGGATAAAAGCAGTACTCCATATTGATATAAAAATCCTCTAGAAATTTCTGCAAGTTTAAAATCATAAAAAACATTCAAGCTTATTGTGGTGTTGTAACTGCGTTACCATTGCTTCTGTAGAACGAGCTCACGTGTACACAGATAAAAAAGAAGCTTTGCAGGCGGTTAAAATGATGAAGGGGGCTCGATTTAAGGCATTCTCCAACCGCGAGGACGCTGAGAAGTTCGCCAAAGGCATTTGTGATTATTACCCTTCACCCAGTAAAAGCACCCCATGCGTTTCTCCCGTCAGGCCTGGCCTGGTGTTTGGAAAAGGTTAGTAATATTCAAATCTTAACCCTCCTGAATATGTGTTGTCGTGTCTAAAACTTGTTTTTTTTCCATTCCACCCCCAAACAACAGACCACACGTCCCTTGTAGAAACTGATTCAATCAACAGGGAGAAAGCGAATAGTTTTAAGAGCCCTAGGACACAAGATTTGACAGCGAAGCTGAGAAAAGCTGTGGAGAAGGGAGATGAGATGACCTTTTCGGAGTTGGTCTGGAGTAACCCCAGATACCTTATTGGTTCTGGAGACAACCCTACTGTAGTCCAGGTGAGAACAAAATGTGTGTGCACCCAAAAAAAACGCAGTATTTTTTATATTGGTATGTTGAAGTGACAGTTCTTAAAAATCTAAATTCCCCCTCTTGTTATTTCAAATTCAAATTTATAATTTTTTATTTCTTCAGTAGAACACGGAAGAAGATATTTTGTAGAATGTTGGTAATTGCCACTAGCATTGGTTTTGTGTCCATAAAATAGAAGTGAATATGTGCTGTTACTATTTGGTTTGCACCTTTCTTCAAAATATCATCTTTTGTTGTCTGTAGAAGATCATACAGGTTTGAAATGACAGGAGTGGTGAGGAAATGATAACAGAATATCATTGTAAACTATTGCCTACTTCGTGTAACGTCTCCTTACATGCTTTTCTAAATTCCAAAATATTTTCCTGTTAGTTTTTATAATGAAAAGAATTACAGACTGTGAGGTCAAATACCTTTAAATCCCCAACGCTTCTTAAAGCCAAAAATGTGATTGTGTCTGCAGGAGGGCTGCAGGTATAATGTAATGCATGTGGCTGCAAAGGAGAACCAGCCAGGCATTGCTCAGCTCCTGTTGGACACCCTAGAGAACCCGGATTTCATGAGGCTCATGTACCCAGACGACCCGGACAGCATGCTGCAGAAACGCATTCGATATATTGTGGACCTGTATCTCAATACACCAGACAAAGCTGTAAGTAAAGGCTCTTAAAAATCACATTTTAAACAATGTGTAGAAACTATTAGTAAATAATTGTGATGTGGAAGCCTTCCATATGATATAAACACTGCTCCAAAAGCATGTCTGGTTGTTTTTTTTTTATTTCAAATCTTTTATATATGTGACATTTTATGGGATTTACTTTAATAGGTGAACTGTCTTTATACAATAAGTGATATGAGAGGGAAATAAATGACAGAATTTTGCAGCACTGTCCGGCATACCCTTAAACATCATCTTGTCACAGTAAATCACTATTTTCAGTAAGAAAGAAGTGAATTTTGTTAACATATTTCTGGAGTTATCCACCTGAGATCATAGAATATAAAATCACATGTAATGCAATCATATTAATTTATTTATAGATGTATTTTATTTCAACACTTTAAGTGTAAACAAAATCAGTAAAAGGAAGGATCGGATATAAGCAGGGTAAACTGATTGTAGTTTGTGCTCTTCTCTGGATTTCCTAGGGCTTTGAGACACCTCTTCACTTTGCATGCAAGTTTGGCTGCCCAGATGTTGTGAATGTACTCTGTTCTCATCCCGATGTCGACAAAAACTGCAAAAACAAGTACAACCAGAAGCCATCGGAGGTATGTTATGTCCAACTATCATATTCTGCAATTCTGTTGTCATTTGTTAATGTTGAATTATTAATCTTTGGTTTGGATTTTACCAAATGAAGCTTGTTTGTGAAAGAATGAAAGAAAAGGGAAAATGTCAGGAAGTCAAACAGAAGATAAATGAATATTTAGAAGGTGAGTGCTTAGGTTACCTAAATTAACAAAGCATAAAAATAATCTGTATGGTTTATTCTTACAGTGAATTCTCTTTGCTCACAGATCGATTATACATCCCGTTATTGAGAGCCACAGATTACTCCTCCCAGCCTGTGATTGGTGCTCCTTGGTCTCCTGAGCCAATGGAAAACCTGTCCCCGCGGTTACCAAGAAGCCCTAAGGATCCAATTATGGCAGTAAGGGCCTTTGCTGGGCCCTTAAGTCCATCTAAAGTAAGTTTTGTGAGAGTTTGTTGTTAATATTTCTGCAAGTTTCATTACATGATTAACAAGGCATCTTGTTTTAGGCAGACGAGTTTAGACGTGCATGGAAGACACCTCCTAGAGAACGAGCAGATCATTTTCACAACATTTTAAAGTCTGACCCTGACCGCGGGGCTGAAAGAGTTGGTCGGTTAGTACAAAACTATAAGTATTGAAAGATAGACAGACTTAATGTCCATTATTTGTTACTATATGCCTTAATGTTAAAGAACACTTCACAAGTTACTAGGCTTTGACGAAACCCCTCTGTGTTTACTGTGTCTTGCAGAGATCTGGCCCACGAGCTTGGTCACCCTTGGGCAGAATACTGGGATTTTCTGGATAGTTTTGTGGATCTTTCATCTGCTGAAGGTCTAAAAGCTCTTGAAGATTATCTCTGTAAGAAGAGTCGTGCTTATGAGGAAGCTGGAGAGAATGAAACTTGCAACAGGTTTAAAACCCCATCTCCAGGTTCGTCCTTGTTCATTTTAAACCCCTTTCTGAGTCAAACCTAACTTTTTCAGCTTCTGTACGGTGTAACCGCGTCCAATACTTTAAAAGAAAGGGGAAAAAAAGTCCAAAATGGTTAACATTATTAGTGACATTTTATATATACATTGGTAAATACATGTTTTATGTAAATTGTTACAATGTTGTGGGTCCTTTTTAAAAAAAAAATTAATAGCAGGTATACTTAATTTTGCCTTAAATTAAAAACAAAAACATCATGAAGCAGAAAAAGCACCATAAATACTTAAATATATTGCACATATATACTTCAGAATCAAAATTGTTTTTGGTTTATTATTATTATTTTTAATATTTTTAAAGCAACATGACTTTTTTTTCTACTGATATTTGTTCAATATTTTGTTTGATTTAAATATAAAGATATGCTTTATAGTTTTTTTTTCTAAACTTAACCAGCCTTGGTTTAAAAAGGTCAGGTATGGCAGCTCGACCTACGTAATAGAAACAAAATGTCATATTAAAAAACTTTATTTCTCCACAGCACATTTTTATATATCATCCCAAAACAGTAGCAACATTTAATGGGTATTAATAATAGGTGTAAGATACATGTTGATGGTTTAAGGTTGTCATATTGTTATATTTGTTGTTAAAAGGTGTGTAGACTGTAGAAATGTTGTAAATTACTACAATAATAATTTAAGTGAAAATCTTGCTTCCATCATATGTTCTTCCTGCATTTCAGGCAAACTCAAAAAGTTTTGTAACTCCATCTCTGTTGGGGCATTTCTGGACGATAGTGATGACATCAGTCTTGAGGAGATCAAAAATAGGCAGAATGCTGCTCTCACCAGCATCTCTTCTGTCTGTTCCAAAGATGGCCTGCAAGGGGCGGTAGGGGGGATCGAGTTTCACATCCTCCCCGTCTCTCACAGTGCTGATCTTATCGAGGCAGCGGCGGAGCAGGATCTGCTTCTCTGTGAAAAATCTGTAGTCTCCAGCAGTAAAAACGGCCCGTGTGAGCATGGCTCCCGGGACAGGACTCCTAACGGGGACAAAATGTCCCCTCGTATCTGCGGTGCCTCTAATTCATGTATGCTGTCACCCATCTCAAACCTTATGGCTGAGTTTGAGAGGATGTCCCTGCATGACAATCTAGACAGGACCAACAGGGAGAGGCGGAGGAGCGGGGGCAAATGTCATAGAGACTCCCAACCAACAGAAATCTCGTCGGGGTTGGGACGTCTCTCACTTTCTTCAGAAGATGACTCTGTGTTTGAGAAAGGCAGGACATCTCTTTTAAGAGCAGTAGAGAAGGATGGAAAGGAGACCAGAAATGAGGAAGATGCAAGGTCCAGTGCGAGTTCGGGTGAATACTTTTTGGCCAGCGAGAGGCTAGATTTTCTAAACCATCGTAGTGTTGAGCCACCAGGAGGTGAGCGGACCGTATGTGCCAGATCAAAGTCATGGGATCATGGGGGAAGAGACCTCAGCTCTTCGGGATCTTCCAGCTCCTATAGATCTTTAGATAGTTCTCAGGACTTCATATATAGGACCCCTCCCAGAGTGCCGAAAATACTTTTTATTGAAGGGTGAGACACCTCATGATACTTTAAATTTAAATGCCTAAAATAAAGAAAAAATTCACATTATCTATAGGATTAACACAATGTTTGTATCATGATATTAATATCTTCCTGAAGTATGTATGGGAAATGTATTATAAATATGAATATACATCATATATGAATAAAACTGATGTGCAATTTGTCAGCCAAAAAAGGACAGGAAAAATAAAGATTAAATTAAATGATAGCATTTTGTTCATGAAAAACATAGAAAAGATATTGCAACAGAACATTGTGAATGTGTGGGAGAACGAGTGCTATATAAAAGTTATGCTGATTTACTTTTCTTTCCCCTATTAGAGATTCACCTTCTAAGTTGGACAGGGAGGTTTTGTCAGCTTTAGGAACAAAAGATGTCGACCCCTTGAAATATCCCAGCATTCACAATTGGAAGAGCACAATTCAAACATACTCTGAGTCAGAAATGCAAAGGTATGTTTATCTATGCATGTTTTCCACAACTTATGCAATTCACAGAGGTTCTAAATTACATTTTTACATTTTTTAACAGGAGTGTTCATATTTCCTTGACTAATATCTCCTACACAATAAAATAGCATTTTTTCTATAAATCACAACTGTGAAGGTGTTTATTATTCTGAAGAACACCAAAGAAGTTTTGAAGTATGTTGTTAACAAAACAGCAGTGACTATTAATGAATGGACTAAAAACCAATGCAACTAAATGCCGGTTATCAACATTCTTCAAAATATCTTCTTTTGTGTTCTGCGGAGGGTTTTAGATAAAAAGCTGGCAAGTAGATGATGAGTTTTCAGTATTGGGTGAACAATTGCTTTTATAATGTTTTAAGAAACCTTTATTGTACATTTACAGTTGGCAGACTCCCGCTGTGTGCAAGAGTAATTCCAGGGCATACCCTTTAACCCCCGGTTCACCAGCGAGCAGCTTTATGTCCCCCGCTAGCCGGTTCAGCCCGGCCCGTCACATGAGCTCTCCAGACTTCTGCAGCCCTGGACGCTACAGCCCCGCCCACTCCAACTACAGCCCCGCCCATTCGAACTATAGCCCTGTAAGCTACATCCAACGCATTCGCCTCAAACATTTCGGCGACGCACCCATTTAACAAACACTTCTCGTTCTGTCTAACGTCACCCTGAATTTCCACCAACTAATAACTGCCTGAAACGACAAATGTAACCAAGTCCAATGTGCCCTGTTTTTAAAGGATGCAGAAGAGGTCAAAGATGTTAGGATGGAAGCTATCTTGCAGCTGGTCCTTCAGTTTGCGCTTAGGTTCTAGTGTATAACACAACTCAGATAATATGCACACCTTCCAGGGGTTCCTGAATCCTCAATCCTGACGTGTATATTCAGTTCTCCTGTGATGCTTATATAGACTTTTTTAAATCTAATCCTTGTTCTCTTATTTCTTTCTTATCTATGTGTGTATGTACGTTTGGGAGATTTATCTGTGGATTTAATGGAACTAATTCGGGATACAATATGTAAAACACAGTAACCCAGAGCTAAATGACTAATTTAGTGAATAATTTTTGTCAGTTTATTCTCAGCAGCACAACAAATACTCATTTAAATGAGTATTTACTTGTTTTTAAGGAAAGTCCATCGACTGCCACATGTTTTTATTCTTTAATTGGGGAACTGCCTTCAATTTCTAAAAAGGCAGACCAACTTGCGAGTAAAGTGGTCATTTATGCATTGTGAATAGCAGCCTTAAGTGTTGGGATAAAATAAAAAAGAGATCTATAAAGGAAAGAATGTGAAATTTAAATTTTATTTGTTAAATTCAATAAATGTGATTATTTTTTGTGACACGTTTGTTTTGCACTTTTTGTTTAAAGATTTTGATGATGTTCATTAAGAACAGCAGATGAAAAATGGATTTTTGACAAGTGTAAGTGTTTTGTAAGCTGTGCCACATCTAAACACAAAGTGACTAATAATATGGATGGTGAGTTGGTACCGACTTGTGTTAATGTCACATTTGCTGTAAGACATCCATGATTGTGGATCCTGTGTGTTGTAAATGCACCATACATGTGTTCTTAAAGATCTCTCATCCCTTATATTGAATCTGCCAACTAAATCATGTCATTTTCTTGTTTGAAGACTTTGGGAGAATGTTATCAATGAGACCGTTAAATGTCCTACATCCGTAATGGTACTTATCATTGAATTTCAGTATAGTGCTGGCCTGTCGATCTTTGCTTTGTCAAGCTTTAGTGCCTTTTGATAATAGTCTGGTTTGAAGGGCCTGTGGCTCCTGGTGTGGATTCTCAATCCACACACACACAAGCTAAATAGACCTTTTCCTATAGTATTAAGTACAGTAGCATTGGCATATGCAGTGTCTATATACCTCTTAAACAAGATTGTAAAATAAAAAACCGGTTTACAGTTTCGTTTTTGCTAGTGTTGTATCAATGCCAGCCTTACTTTTTGTTAAATAAATAAAGCTTTGTAGTGCCAATACTTGTGTAATGATCATGAGTTTCTGTTTATTGTTGACAACTGAATTTTGATTGTTTTTCTGGCTTTTTTGCATGCGATTTTTGTCCCGTTTTATTACGGATTATGTCAAAGGAGAGTATTTGATGTTCTATTGACGAACAAAAGAAATAAAGTGCACAGTCTTGTAACTGTACTGACTTAATTTCTCTTGCTCAAGACAACCCAAGCTTGATGCGAAAACACTATCTAAATTTTAAACCATACTTATAAAATAAAAATTGTATATGCACAAACAACTTAAACAGAGGTGGACAGAAGTATATATTATTTTGCATGCAAGTAAATTTTATTTATGTGTTCTCTATCAGAGTGTTTTAATCTCTGACAAATTTTACTTGGCAACGTTGCAAATCAAATATTAAACTTTTAACAAGTGCAAAACTACTAATTTTTTATATTTTACTGAAGTATTCGTGACTTTTTGAAGTGGAAATGTACAAAAATTTTAATTTAAGCGGGGAAAACATAATTATGAAATTCAGTGGAGTAAAATGTGTTATATATAATATAATGTATTTCATATCATCTTTACTTCAAAAACATTCCGATAATTCAGAGTAAACAGTACTTTAACGTGTTGGTTCACAACGTGAAAGTGGTTCACCCAAAAATGAAATTCTGTAACTTAAAACTTAACCTCAAATATTTCACAGTACATATGGGCACCATCTTTTTAAATTATTAAAATTTAAATTGCGAGGGCATCCGTGGTTGCATTCTAACGGGCAAATACAAATATATATAAAGTACACAGTCAAGGTTTTGACTGTACTTACTTTCTCTTACTCAAAACAACCCAAGCTTTTACTTAATGCAAACACGCTTTATTTTATCTTAATAGTATGATGCCTTTAAATCACACTTTAAGAAACAGCAACTCAACAAATGTTCAATTGCACAAACAGTTTACGAACGTTACAAGTCTTGTTTAACCTCCCATCTCTCATCTAAAACATTCTAATAAATCCAAGTAAACGGCCCTGTCATGGCCCAAAAGACAATTCTGTGATCATTTACTCAACGACCTGACATTTCAAACCTGTGTGAGTATCTTTCAATAGTACGGTTTTGTATCGGTTTGTGCCCTTTAAGTAGAGCTGAATTGGTGCCTACACTGTTTGGTTCCCACCTTTTTAAAAATATCTTTTGTGTTCTGAAGAAAGTCATACGGGTTAAAATGACAGGAGGGTGAGTAAACCATGACAGATTTTTTATCTTGTGGTAAGCAATCACTTTTAGACATTAACTGCAAAAGATCACATCAGGGCATTTAGAAACCAACAAGTTATGAACTAAAGGAAACATGCTGTTTAATTCCGTCTTGACATGACAGTTACAGCTGATGCATCATGGCACAGGAGTGTTCACATCAAATCGATAAGTATCATTTCAATACGTGCTTATATAAAAAACAAATGTAAAATAATTACACTCAAGACACTTGTGGACAAATGATCTCCATAGCAACATATGCAGAATGTTACTGACAAATAAATATCAGTCATTTTCTTTTGCATCAGTGTGTAATAATATATAAACTGGTTATAGTTTGGCAAATATTTTTTCTGACATCACATTCCAGAATTCAATTTCTGGAAATTTGTGAATCTAAACAGAAAACGAATATTTGAGAAATTCAGACACTTTGCAACCGTGACATCCGACGCTCCCCCCTACATTAAATAAGTCGTGGGTTAAGTACGAGTGAGTTTTTCTGGAGGCATGAAGCCAGAGTCTCCCAGAGCTCTGAGAGACACTCGACCGCTGGGCCGAATTGTTAGCCACGTGATGCTGCCATTGTTCAGGCCCATCCTAAGCCAACCCTCTGGAGGAAACTGCAAAGCCCTGGAACAAACACATCTATGTTACATACACAGTACTTGTCTACTTCCTTGACCTGTTTCAAAAGTATTATTTGGAAAAAAGTGTATGTATAAAACACAATATCACAAATAATATTAAACTGTGCTAGAGTTTACGTCATATTAGAGGATTATTAGGTGTGAAATTGGTCGAACCAAACGTATCGCATACATATACACTCATAAGTGCAAGAAGGAGGGCGGAGAACTTCTAATACTAACTCACAAAACCATTATAGATGAAAAACCTATAGAAGTGAAAATAAAAAAATTTATGTTTGTTGCTATTGTTCCTCTAATTTTTTGTTTAATGTTAGGACTGGACGATATGGCAAAAATATATATCACAATATTTTTCTTAATTTCGGTAGATATGATATAATTCCGATATCGATAATGATGTTTATAAAGTTTATGCATCACTAGTCATCAATCAATGTCGGCATAAAAGACTAAATAGACTAGGTTTTGCTGATATCAAGTATTATTTTCAAACGGGGTCTTTTGGGGTATCTTATACCTATTAGCCAAGTGCAGATAAAAAAAGTTTAAATTGCACCTCTTGTACGCACCTGGTCTCACCGTCATCAGTATTTACCATGCACTTACAGGACACATTGCTCAAAACGTAACCGATTATTACCAGTGTTAAATATAAGTTTAATTTATATTTACTTTGCATGTCTAAATCATTTCTTTATGTTTTTAAAAATATCAAAGATCATAAGTGCAAAATACTGCGGCCGGCGGGGAAGTAGTTGGGGCTCCAAATGTCGTTTCCCCCAGGGCACAATACAAGCTTGTACCGCCACTTCAACAAACCGAACGATGGTCCCAAAAGCGTTGTATGAACCAAACCAAGACAACGGGGTATCGTTACACCCGTAATACTCATCAAACAGAGTCATATTCACATTTGCAGTTTTTAACAGCTTATAATTTTATCAATTTATAATGAAAAAATAAATGAAAATGAGAAAAATATCGCAAAGCAGACACGAACCTGCACACAAAATAGCGGATGACATTTGCATGACAGACGATAATCTCATAGCTGTCGTCCTTCTGCTTGGGGTCAGCTCTGTGGATGTACCGACGGAACGCCGCCTCGATCCGTGCCCCATCCTCATGGTACTGCTAAAACAGACACAAGTAACGCATGTGATACAGAACTCCACAACGCTCCAACAACAACACCACATGGAGTGTTATTCATCAGACCAACATTTCGTTAATGGATTAAAATTTCCAGCCATAAAATAACTAATCGCAGGGCGTGTGTTTGATGAAGAACCTTGGGTTGGTTTGATTGTGGCCTTTTTAATCACCATAATACCACAGTGATCCTATCAAACACAAGACTGAAAAAGCCGAGTGGGGACAAACAGACCGGAAAATTGTGGAATATGTAAAAATAGTATGCACTGACCGCTGCCTCGGGTTTCCAGTGGGTGATAGGTGGCACTGGCTCTATGGGCGCACCCTCCCGCAGTAAATCACAACTTATAAGCTCCACGTCTAAAACACAAACACAGATCAAATACACATCCTTCATTATTATTCTTTCCATTCACGTTATTGCTGATGTCCAAAGGGGTCATGAACTCCAATTTGGATTCATCTGAAATCTTTAAGCTGGTTAAGAGATGAATTAAACACTACCTGGAAGGTGTTTGCTGATGATGTTGGCCGTTTCTGTAGCTCTGGTCATAGAGGAGTGGATAAGCACATCGTACTTCAAACCCAACGCTGCTAACCTCTGTCCTGTGTATTCAGCCTGTTCACGGCCTGCAGGGAAGACAAAAATCAAACTGATGCAACGCTTAAAAGTTATCTGATCATATGTCATGCGGGACTGTACCTAAAGGAGTGAGGATTCTTTCTTTATCTCCGTTTCCATTGAGGTTGTACTGCGAGTGTCGGATGAGGAAGATGTGGCGTGTGGCTTTGGGCTTGTTGTTCTCCACATCTGAACTTCCATCGTTACCAACACTTTCCTTTCTCCTCCCATTCACCATGGAGGAAGGGTCACGTCTTTAAGAAATAAATTTAGTTAGCACAGTATATAAAGAAAGAGCACAGGTACACAATTTGAAACATTTCTATAGGATTCTTATAAGAACTTTGTTACAGATTCTAATAAGAATTTCTACCATATTTTGGAATTATTCCTATTGGATTTGCAATAAAAAAATATCAATAAAAAATAAAAAATACAAAGAAGTATTTACAGATAGATAACTGAATTGTGTTGTATAATAAAGTAAACACAGATGTCAGATTTGATGATGTTTAATAATTAAATCCATGAATAAATCCTTAATTTCTCACTTATCCCAGTTGGTGTCCCATCCGTTCAGGCTGGGCCATGTGGAGGGTTGAGCTGCGTTCACTACAGTGTGGAGCTGTCTCCACCAATAGCGTTCTCCCAACGGTCCGCGCGAGTCTGACGTCACCGCCGCACACACCAGCACCGCAGACCCTCCCGCGAACCCGCACACTACACGAAATATCTTCCGATACGACATGACCTCAAACTAAACCACCCTGTGACGCACGACGAGTCTCTTACAGGAGAACGTTTAGTGCTTTTAGAGCAGCAGGATAACCTGTAACCCGTTAGTGACGAGCTGTCATAACAAACACGACTTTAGAAACACAAGCTTATCACATTTAACTACAACAGGAACAGGAAGTAGTACACGTGTGAAGAGCTACAGAATGAGGTGTGGCTTAATGCCTTTCAAAATAAAAGTCTTTTACCTGACGCCCTGGGTGGCTTCTGTGGGCTGAAATATTTATACTATTAATAATTATTAACAAATCAGTTATTCATAGTTTAGGGAGTTTAACTAACTGTTTTTATGAATTATTAATAGTTATTAGTCATTGTTAATAGCTATTAACTGTCTAGTTATTAAACGGCGTGACTATTGGAACGAAATTGATTGATTTTTTAAATTATTTTTGTTTAATATAAATCTTTGCACATATTATTGTTTTTATATAATTATAATTATAATTTTTTTTCATAGATTTAACACGGAATGCACTATTAGTTTAGCACACATAGTTACTGGAACATTTTAAAACCAAATAAAAATGGTTAGTTAACTTACTAAACATGTAGAGAAACATGTAATATTTGACTTTAAATTTTTATAATTGTATTGTGGGATTTTTTGAATATTTTGACCAAATGTTTTATTTAAAAATGCAGATTACACTTTCTTACTTTTTCAGAAAGATTTGTTGTTATTTTGTAATCTTTATAACACTTTAAAACACTTAGATTTTTTGACTAATTTATGTTTTCATTTTCGTTCTTATGCGGCTATTTTGGGAATGTTGTTAACATTTTCTTGTTGCTTACTTGGTATTTAGCATTTTCGTTTAAACCATAAACTTTTTATTTTTATTAATTTTCTACTAATAATAATAATATTCTAAACATATATACATATGTATTTAACATTTTTATTCGTTTATTTATTTATTTAAATATTTAAACGTCTCTGTGTTCTGCGCCATGCCGCTAGGTGGCAGAGTTGAGTCATCGCAGGGAGTTTGTTTTGATGTTGATGTCAACACGTGTAGCAGATGTTGATTTAAAAGTGTTTTGTTGTTTTGTTGTACATTGTTGTGTTTGACTGTTGTGTAGTTAGGATGGACACAGATGAGGACAATGAAAATGACTGGGATCAGAGCTTGGAGACAGGTGACTTCACATATCATGATATTAAACATACATCATACAGATATATGAATCCTATTTACATCTGCCATACATGTCTGATAAAGCTCATTAAGTGTTGAAGATGTTTATGATGTAACATGTTTAGCAGATCAAGATGTTCTTCAGATCTTCTGCAGATATTGTATTAGTGTTACTTGACTTTATCATCTAATTTATATAGACATTAGTAAGTCAAGGTATCCATGTCTATCCCTTGTTTGATATGCCAGTCTGGTGTCTAATGATATATTTAGTATGAATGTCTTTAAGAAGCCTCTAATGTTACTGTCTCTATACTTTTTCCATTTAGGATCCACTGGAAGAGAAGCAGTCATGTCTGGAAGAGTAATATTACACTTTGATCTGGACTGTTTCTATGCACAAGTTGAGATGATCCGAAATCCAGCCCTTCGTAACAAACCACTGGGTAAAAAGATTCAAAGTCCTATCCGATTCTATTCGTATATTAATATCGGTCTCTATGTGTTTTCTCTTTCAGGCATACAGCAGAAATATATTATTGTGACTTGTAATTATGTGGCGAGAGAGCAAGGTGTGACAAAGTTGATGTCTGTTACTGATGCTCTGGAGAAATGTCCTCAGCTGGTGTTGGTGAAGGGAGAAGATCTCACCCATTACAGAGAAATGTCCTATAAAGTCACGGGTAAATTCTTCACGCGTCAATGATAACTCTTTTGTATTTGTTAACCCAGGTTTGTTGTTTGTCTTTTGCTTTCTCTGTTTATCATCTACACCACCGGTTAAAGTTTTGGGACACTTGAGTGAAATGTTTCTTATTATTAAAACGAAAAATTGGTATGAAGGCGTTTGCCTGAATGTCTGAAATAAGTTTAATTCGCAAACATACATGTTTTATTCCATGATAAAACATATCTATTATTATTTATGTTATAAAAGTATTTTTGAAATGATTGACTTTAGAATGTTATTAAAGAATAGCCAATAAGAGGGCAGAACAGATGGAGACTTCTTTAAAAAAAATTAAGAATCTTGGCATTAGACCTTAAGAAGCTGCTTGATAAAAAAAAAACATTTCTGCAAAGTTCTTTTCAAAAGCTGACTACACTGAAGATAATCAGAGTAAACATGATTTATTTTCTTTTTATTTTATTTTAACATAAGTCCCATAGTTTCCTTTGTTGTATTTTACAATTTTGATTTGATTTTTTTATTATTCAAAAGTGTAAAAAGAAACAATTGAATAAGGGAGTAAGTTTCCCAAAACGTTTGACAGGTAGTATAGTTTTATTTTAAATGGGTTTATCACAGTACAACCACATTTGACAAAATATCTACCAAACTGAACTTGAATTTTATTTCCACCAGAGCTGTTGATGTCACAGTGCCCCATGGTGGAGAGGCTTGGATTTGATGAAAACTTCATGGATGTTACAGAAATAGTAGAGAAAAGGCTGCTGGAGACTCCTATTTCACATCTCACCTTCAGCGGTCACATATACAAACATGACTGTGAGTAAATCTTAGAGTAAGCATTTAGAGCAATAGTAACCCGATTTATCCAACCATTTTTCAAATCGAACATATGTCTTTCTTTCTTTCTTTCTTTCTTTCTTTCGCATCACACAAAAGTTGATATTCTTCATAAATTAGTTAAACCAATGTAAGTAAATTTGCCAGTTACCCTCATTTTCTCAATTACTTATTTTGTGTTCTGCATAGAAAGAATTGTCATTTTGAAGTTAAAGCTTTATCTCAGTCCGCAACAAGTTTAATGCAAGGTGCTTTGGTAGTGATGTCATTCTCCTCTCAGCCCCAGGTGTAGTAGTTGATGAAGAAAACTGCAGGCTGGCGATCGGCTCTACCATAGCAGCTGAGTTAAGACAAGCTATTTTCAACACATTGGGGTTAACTGGCTGCGCAGGCATTGCCAACAACAAACTACTAGCCAAGCTGGTATCAGGCTCCTATAAACCCAACCAGCAGACCACGCTTCTGCCATACAGCACTGCTGAGCTCATGAGCAGCCTAAAAGGACTGCGTAAAGTACCTGGTGAGATGTTTTATTACTGGTACGGGTCAATGGAAGTACCCAGAAGTAAATGCATAGCTACGGAAATGAATAGCATGTTTTACTGTTTCTCACCGCATTGGCTGTGTTTACAGGAATCGGGTACAGAACAGGTGAGAAGTTGAAGGCTATGGGTATGGTCAGTTTGAGGGATCTGCAGCTCTGCCCTCTGCCTGACCTGGTGAAGGAGTTTGGGGAAGTGACAGCTAAAAGGATTCAGAATCTCGCATGTGGCATCGATGACTCTCCGGTCACACCAGCAGGTCCTCCTCAGGTATTCTATCTTTCAGTGCCTGTCAGATATTGATGTACATAAATGCTATAACATTTTCAAAAAACGTATTATTAGTTTTATTATAACCTTGTTGCTTTGTGTCTTTCCACATGTCTGAAAAACACTTGGCCTTTGCTGTAGTCCAAGACATCTGATTTCTGTTAAAGACAATAACTTGCTTTGTCATGAACTTTGGGATTTTTGACTTAACAGATTGTTTTACACGCACTAACACTCACAAAGGAAATCCGAGTGGTACTTTTTGACATATTGCACATATTTCCGCGGTATTCAGTCTCTCTAAATGATTTATTTCAGTCTCTCAGCGATGAGGACTCATTCAAGAAAATATCTACGTTTGCAGAAGTTACAAGTAAAATCGAGGATCTGCTCACTAGCCTGACTGAGAGGTGATATAACATAAAACAAACATATAACAACACAACCGATTCAGTGCATTTTGTATGGTTTGCATGCATTATATGTAAATCGTGTGTTTGCTTTCCTTCTAGGATGTACAAAGACGGCCGGCAACCACATACGTTTAGGCTGACGATTCGCAAATACACAGCCACCAATCGCTGGTTCAATCGAGAGAGCAGGCAGTGCCCAATACCCACCCAGACCGGCCTAAAGATCACATGCGGTATAGTTAAAGATAGTGTTAGCTTCTTGTTTGCAATTGTGAAATATAAACAAAAAACAAACTGTAAAATAAAGAAACAAAACCACTGTGACATGGGGATCATATTTAAAACTGTTTTCTACACTAGGAAGCAGCGATGCAGTGCCACAGTTGCTTTCAATGGCCGTAAGACTCTTTCATAAAATGGTGGACGCACGTGAGCCGTTTCATCTCACGCTGTTGAATGTTTGCTTCAGTAACCTTCAGGCCAAATCCTCAAGCAGAAGTTCCATCATCTCTTTCTTTACACAGAAATCTTCTGCTTCGGCACACACAGAATCTCAACAGCTGGTGAGACTGAATGATACTCATCGTTGATATTCATCTGCCTGTTGATTCGCTGCAACATTTAATATTAAAGTGATAGATCGCTCAAAAATGTGTTCATTAAATTATGTCCTTGTCATTTCAAATCTGTATAGTGTATGAACACAAAAGAAGATATTTTAAAGAAAGCTGTTAATCAACAGTAGTGGCACCTTTTTTCCTCTACTGTATGAAGTCAAAACCAAGTGAATAGGTGACAGCTAACATCATTCTTCAAAATATATTCCTTTGTTTACTGCAGGGGAAAGTCTGTCATTCAGGTTTGTAGTGACAAGAGACTGATGAAATAATGCTAGAATAGTCATTTTTGGTTGAATTATCAGGTTTGTTTTTGGTATTAAATAAGTTCACTAAACGTGAGTAAATCTAATACTTCTTGTCCCTATCATAAGGTGGAACCCCTTCAATGTGAGTCAGCTGGAAGTTCTCAGATCACTCACACGGATGTTTTACACAAGGAAGAAAAAATATGGAACCCCAAATACGCATCAACATCCCCAACCCAAGAATCCCACAAATGCATCCCAGAATCTTCCACACTTCCCCGGCTGGTCTGTAATAAGCAGCCACACGTTGGCATCAAGACCATGCAAGATTCTTGTATAACTCATGATTCAAGAGATGACAAGTGTTACAAGTTGCCTCCAAGTGTTGATCCAGAAGTCTTCAAACTCTTACCTGAACACATTCAGATGGAGCTGATCACGAGCTTTCAAAGTGACTCATTTCAGCCGCACCAGTTTTCCGAACATGCTGACCCAGCTGCTCACAGATCTTCAGCTTCTCATGCCTGTGGACTCACTGAGACCTTGTCTTCATCTCAGTCCACAACCAAAGCACATTTTGGGCCTGACAATGCCAGTGAAAGCTGTGGTGTCCCACCGTTCACTGAAGCACCTCAGTCTGATGTTCCTCCAAATGTGGACCCTTGTGTGTTCTCCCAGCTTCCATCTGATGTTCAGAGGGAGTTACTGACGGAATGGAAACAGCAGAAGCCTGTTCTTAAAATCCCTTCGAAGCAATCACACAAAAACTCAAAGGACAAGAGGACTGTTGCTAAAAGCAGCAAGAGTAATAATATAATGAAATACTTTAAACCCAACTAAAGACACCTTAAACAAACACTTAAAGGTCATTAAAAATAATAAAATTGTAATAAAGACATATATACGTCTTTGCTCAGTATAATTATTTTATTTATTGCACCTTAATGAATGTCTTTTGGACACAATGGCTAAAACCAATAGTTGATAGTTTGTATATAATTAATAGTATGTATATCATTAATAGTATGTATATAATTAATAGTATGTTTATCATTAATAGTATGTATATAATTAATAGTATGTTTATCATTAATATTATGTATATCATTGATAGTATGTTTATCATTAATAGTATGTATATCATTAATAGTGTGTATATAATTAATAGTATGTTTATCATTAATAGTATGTATATAATTAATAGTATGTTTATCATTAATATTATGTATATCATTGATAGTATGTTTATAATTAATAGTATGTTTATCATTAATAGTATGTTTATCATTAATAGTATGTATATCATTAATAGTATGTATATCATTAATAGTGTGTATATCATTACTCGGTTGGTTATGTTAAAGAAACAGTACTTTTAAATGTTATGAAAGTTGTGGCTCTTTGTATTTTGTTAGAAAAATAGTTAGAAAAATAAACTACTGAAATATTTTTATAATCACTTAGTTTTGTAGAGGACAACATCAGCACATCTAATAATTTTCATGTGATAAAGTCAAGCTATTAGATAGGAAAAAGGTTCAATCTCTTAAAAAAAGGACCTTTTAGATTACTGGCTGTCAAAACAATTAATTTTGATTAATGGCATCAAGTTTGTGTTTACATACTATATATATATATATATATATATTTGTACTGTGCAAAATAATGTAGTATTAATAAACCAAAAATATGTTTTGGAAAAATCTATTATATTTGTTAATGTAATCATTGAAATTATAAACACTAAATGCATATACATATTTATGTCTTTTATGTTAATAAATACGAACAATATTGTACACAGCTGCATATAATGTTAACACTTATTATCCTTCATAATTTACATAAGAGTTATTAAAAACTATTACCAGCCATTAAAAAAATGTCAAAATAATAACAATGAAATGAAAAAGTAATGTACTACACAATTTCTCGTCACCCCCAACTAAAATAAAAGTACTTTTATTTTGAAAACTGCATCCGGTGGCTTTTTTTGTATCTCCCTGCTTCACACTTCCGCTTCGTGCGCAGCTTCACGCTCCTGTCCTCCTGCGCAGCTTCCTCCTCCGTCTGAGCATCTCCTTCCGGTCACTGTCGCCACTCTTCAGTCTCTCTTAAGGCCGTTCCGTCCGCAGTCACCCGGCGTCTCCTCCACATCACCTACACGGACTGCAGGTCGCATTTGAGGATGAAATCGGTGAAACCTGCAGTGTTCTTCCTCTTGGTTTTGGCCAGTGTCCTTCTGGTGGAGGCAGCTCGGAGCAGGAAGGAGTCCAGCAGTCAGAACAGTTTGAGGAGGGCCGCCAGTGGCTTCTATCAAACCCTCAGCAATGTCTTCGGAGAGGAGAACATCAAGGCCCTGTACAAGGTCCATCACTGATCCCCTCTTAGATTGAAGATCAAGATGCTCTGAGTGTCATTGCATTTGATGGGAGGCCTGCAGAGATCAGCCAGATGAAAATGTGCAATGTCCTTGATCAGACAGATGACATTTTCTTAATATAAAACCTGAAATATTATGCATTAAACAACATATAAGTGTTATTATATTAATTGTATTTTACTCTTGTAATTGGAAGCATTTTTGGATAAATCATTTACATCCATCGTGCTTTTATTTCATATTATTTCATATTATTTAATTATTTTATGTTCATGTTTCTTCAGTTCTTCTCAAAGACCACGGAGAGGTTCGTCCACGGAGTCGATTCCTTACTGGACACCTTGTGGAAAATCTGGGTGGATCTTCTGGATGTCGTCGGAATCGACTGTAAGTTCATAAACATCGAGTCGTTTTCAGTGAAAATGTCTTTTTTCTCACCCCCTGCATCTCGATCCCTTTAGCCTCAAACCTGAGTCACTACTTCAGCCCGTCGTCCGTGTCGAATTCTCCGGCTCGCGCTCTTCTCCTGGTCGCAGCCTTGCTTGTGGCCTACTGGTTCCTGTCTCTGTTCCTCAGTGGCTTCTTTTACGTCCTCCACGCCGTCTTCGGACGTTTCTTCTGGCTGGCCCGCGTGGCCCTGTTCGCTCTCTCCTGCCTGTACATTTTGCAGAAGTTCGAGGGTGACCCGGAAAAGGCCGTGCTGCCTCTGTGTTTCATCATGGCTGTGTACTTCATGACCGGACCTGTGGGAGCGTACTGGCGGAAAGGAGGCGGCTCCGGAACCCTGGAGGAGAAGATCGACCACCTCGACACCCAGATCCGCCTTCTTAACATCCGTTTGAGCAGAGTGATTGAAAACCTGGAACGCTCGAGTGACCAATGAAGGGTTTGTGGGATGAGAAAGTTTTGTAGAAATGTTTCTTTTTGCCCCCTTTTCTCAGGATTTCACAATATCATCATTGAAACCGCTTGGTCAGGCTAGAGTCGTATGTTACGTTGAGCTTAGGTTTCATTTGTTCGCCGGTTGTAAGACTAGAAAGTGTCCATTTCGTTTGCCCTGTTGAAGAATGTACAAGAGTCCATTAGATGTCCATTCCTAAATATCAGGACTTTTTTGTATACTGTGTGTAATAGATCTTTGTGTGTGAATCTGTTCCTCTGCCTTGAGTTGGGTGTGTTACTCCATTGCGCAGTGTTATGCCCATAAGCTTTGTTTTATTTTCAAGTTCATGTGTGTATTTCGGTCATGAAGGCAGTTCTATAAAAAGTCAGAAACACTTAAAGTATAACGTAAAGTCAGTTTCACTGCATGTTGTGTCTTTTTAAGAGGTCACAAGGGGTCACTTGGAGTTCAGGACTGTGTAGCATAATCAATGGTAGAGATGTATTTGGTAATCATGAAGCATCAGGATATCTGGCAGCAACGCCATTGTGCTGCAATGGAAGCTGGTATCTCTTTCCTAATTCAACTACGAGAACGGTAAGATAAGTTAGTACAGGGTAAAACCTGGTCATGCACTTTGTTCTCAGCATGAGATGGTGAATAGCAGAATCTGATAGGTTTGCCTTTTGTGATGTCTGTAATGTGGATACACTGTATTTATAAGGGATGGGAATTTTTTACCAATGTTTGAATCCCACTACTGTAACTATGATCTTACACTGTAATTATGGTCTATTTTATTGATGACCCCTCTATTTTATTCCTGAACATCAGACTTTCTGTTCCAGAATGCCTCTGTACTGCATGTCCGGCTGTCATACACATGTAACATGCATTTCATCGGATGTGTTTCATGCAGATTTCGCTTTCATTCCATTCTTCTTTTGCAGGTTTGTTTTTACATCCATTTGTATTTTGGATGTATAACTTGGCATGCTACTGAAGTTTGTTTGCCTGATTTGCGTGTTTGCATTCATTGAACAGTCATTCCCTGCCTTAAAGGTAGAACATCGTTGTTATTTATTTCCCTTTTTAACATGTTTTATTCAATATATTGAAAGTATTATGAATGGTTTGATTTTATAAGCATTCCACGCTGTTTTAGAAAGGAATAAATAATATTACATTTATATGTTATTAACACAAATGCTTTGGGAAAGTAGACGGTTGAACACTTGAATTCTGTGCAACAACTGTTAAGCTACCAACTTTCTTTAAAATAGCTTATTTTGTGTTTTGCCAGAGAAAGTCATTGAAAAGATCACTAAGTAAAGACAGAATTTACATTTTCGGGCAAAATATCCTTTTAATTATAGTGTGACAGTAGGATTTTCAGATTATTTATTTTGTCTTTAAATCCCAAGGACCAGCTTTTGTGTCATTTGTTAAAGGATAAGTATTCCTCTTTACAATGTACCAGCATTACTGTAAAAACATAGGGGCAACTAAGAAGTTACATGAAATTGCTCAATGCCCTTTGCGATATTAAATCATTTGGCCACAGTAAACGCTGTGAATTCAGTTTTTTAATTTCCATTTTTTGATATCATAAAATCACACATGAATCAACTTGTGTCTTGATTTCAGTGCTCATATAATTGACCAGTTCTTTTTCATTTTCTTAAGTCCTGAATCATACATTTTAGATTTGGATATGTAAGTAGTGTATTAGCTTTGTTACATCAAATGTTAAGGAGGTAGACTGACTTAACAAAGATGAAGATTAAGTGTGTCTTAGATCCCAAATGACTGCACCAGTGCCAAGTTTTATGTGTTGCGCATTCTGTTTTGACTGAATTTCATAGAAACTTAAATTGTTATCTTTGCGAAGTAAATGCTTAGATTTCCATCAGGTTTGCTTTTGTACTGTATCCTTAATGAAGGTTGTTCACATGCAGTGTAGCTTGCTGTGGTATTGTTTGCGCTGTCTTGTATCATTTTGTGTTTATGATACTTGTTTAAAAAAACTTTAAGATAAATGGTGGTCCAAAAGTGATTTAATAAACATAATATGGGATTTGACTAAAATGCCTTGTGTTTTTTTATTCATTGCCTATTGCTTTTAACGGCATCATCGTTTATGTGTGCTAACATTGCACTTCATGTTGGGACATATCATGTTGTGTGCCTGTGATGCAAGAGAATCTTGTTTGAATATTGCTTCATTTGTCTGTTTCAAATGGCCTTAGATCACCTCTAAAGCTTAGGCCCGTCCGAACAGATTATTTAAACCTGACCTCATGAGCAAGGGTTTTGCTGGCATATGTTGAATTGCCAATGACAGTGATGCTGTGGTTGGTCCACAAATGTGTTGAATGTGTTACACAATGCTATTGGTACAACATTGATACCCTCAAGTATAACACTTGTGACGTAAGGGACTCGGCACTTTGTGCAACTTCATGCACAATTATGCTGCTCATTTCTAATCATCATCATCAATAAGGAAATCTCTAAAGTTTTCTAAATTCCTTTGTTAGGATTCTTCTTTATTTTCTTTAGTTCAGCTTGTGTAATAAACCCAAATTGTGGTCCATTCCGTTCTTCGCAAAATGCATCTCCTGTCTCAAGTCTGATCCGAGTGTTTTCCTTAAATGGTTACATAATTATAACAATTAAAATACCCAGATGCAAGCCGATTAATTTATACAAAATCAAATCTAAGGAGGGACATTATCGAAAATCCAACAGCAACGTGGAAGACTGACAGCATGACAAGACACAAGAAGAGATTAACACATTATAAAATCATAAATGCAGTTTTACAAATATTACTGTTTAAATTTCATATAAACTTTGAAACTATGAACTGTTTTCTGCAATTTTTGTTTAAAATTTGGCATATATGCTTTCAGTAGTTCACAAAATAAAATAAAAATAATACGTTTTGCCTAGACACACACTATATTGCCAAAAGAATTAACTGTGCTGACTGGCATATGAGGTTAAGTGACATCCTATTCCTAATCCATAGGGTTCAGTATGATGTGTGTCCACCACCTGCAGCTATAACAGCTTCAACTCTTCTGGGAACACTGTCCATAAGGTTTAGGAGTGTGTTTATGGGAATTTTTGACCATTCTTTGAGAAGCTCATTTGTGAGGTCATATTGATGTTGTATGAGAAGATCTGACTCTCAGTCTCCATTCTAATTCATCCCAAAGGTGTTCTATCGGGGTTAAGGTCAGGCCATTTAGTTCATCCAAACCAGACTCTGTCATCCATGTCTTTATGGATCTTACATTGTGCACTGATGTCATGTTGGAAGATGAAGGGTCAGATCCAAACTGTTCCCACAAAGTTGGGAGCATAGGATTGTCCAAAATGTCTTGGTCTGCTGAAGC
Organism: Triplophysa yarkandensis; assembly: GCA_033220385.1. Lineage (NCBI taxonomy): Eukaryota > Metazoa > Chordata > Actinopteri > Cypriniformes > Nemacheilidae > Triplophysa > Triplophysa yarkandensis. The sequence goes on from CM065657.1 coordinate 19,993,288, forward strand.
ATTCAGAGTGAGAGTGATTGAAACACTTGATTTTGATCATTTGGATGGGTGAGCGAATACTTTTGCCATTATAGTGCACCTATAAATAGTGAATTTGTAAAAAAAAACTGTAAATGGTCATTGAAATGATCTGTTCATTTTTCTGCAGCTGTATGTATAATATAAAAGTCCAAATTTCTTGCAGATTGGCTGAGGTGTACTCTGCCCGGGGCTCCAGTCTTGAAATGGATGGATATATTTAATCTATATTTCCACTGTATTTAAGGGCTTCATATGGAGTAACAATGATGTACACACTTATCTGGCAATAATAAAGTGTAAATGAAAGACAAAACACATTCAGTCTGGTTGGGTGAATGAGCTGTTCACCGTAAAGCTTCTCATATTTGTGTTTATGTAAATGCATCGGCCTATACTGCACATGTGAAAATTGTTTAAGATGAGAGTAAAGAATGCAAAGGCCAACTCACTCAAATTCAGGTTTACTGAATAATGCACTTCATGTGTTATCTATTGCATTCCTTATATTTGTATTCAAGCAATATTTAAATACAAGAAAAAACAACAAATCAAGTTTTATGTCACTAAAAGATTACAAACATGTACTTCTGAGACCTCGATAATTTTTTTGTGATAAATGTTAAAGAAACATTCGCTGCTTTAAAAATTTGTAAAAAAAAAACTGATTAATTGATCAACCTTAAGTTATTCCAAACAACATTTATGTCTTATATGTCACACTTTTTATTTATTAACAAAGCAAATAAAAATGAGTTTTTAAGAAATTGTTGCATTTCTTAAAGAGAAACTCCATTCAAAAGCCTTTCGGATGAGCACAGAGAAAGATATTTGTAAGAATGTTGGCGAGTATGATTTCTGAGGCTACCATTCTTCTAAATATCTTTCATCAGAAAGGCTTTTGAAAGGACTATCTCTTTAAGAAATGCAACAATTTCTTAAAAACTCATTTTTATTTATTTTGTTAATTAACAGTCTATTTTTTACTATTTTTAAATTAAAAGTCTAAATTAACAGTCTATTTTTTATTTTTATTTTAACTAAAATTGACTAAATTCATCAGCTGTTCGTACATAATCGAGAATTAAAACTTATTCTTTAACACTTTTCCCTTCAGGTCAGTTCACAATCTGAACGCACTTGATTGGGCACACCTCTGAAACGCTCCAATAATCCCTTGCCTCCTATTGGTCAGTTGTCTGCGTGGCCGAATGGGCGTGAGGGCAGCGTGTCTCATGATTGGTTCGCGTCTCCGTCTGTCCATGATCTTTTCTCTCGCGTCGCCGTATCAGGCGATGTGAGACCAGTTCTGCCAGCCAATGAAATAAAACACATGTAAATTACACCCTGGCCCGATATCCCTCCGCTTAACACACAGTGAAGCTTTATCGCGTGTAAAGTTTGTTTATAATACTTTGTGGTGCATTTTATAAAACTAAACGTAATTGAAATTAAAAAAAATATTATTAAACGTTATAGAAAATCTGTTTTAATAACGTTTTGTGTTTTACCTTAATAAATCTTCAAACAGGCTACATGCAAGATTATTCAAATTGAGTTGTATTTCCAGCAACGGATTTATAAAAACAATTTTTACACAATTGTTATTTTTAAAATATGTGTAAATATCACAGAACTATATTAATCGCGGGAGGATATGACTCTGCTGTGGGCGGGGTTGCGCGGTAGGCGGAGCCTCAGTGCCGCTGGTAGATTATGCGCGACTGACGCTCGGAAGTGACCCATGTGTCTGCTGTGCCCGACCGCACTGTAAGAGCCCAACTACCCCAACGCGTTTATTCCGTCCCCGGGTGTGTCATCCCATAATGTCTAAAGACACGGAGGCTAAAAGCGAGGAGATCATGGAGTCGAAGGTGCTCTGGTATCCGGACTCTAAACGGAACACACAAATGGACCGATTCCGAGCACAGGTCAACCGGGACTTCGGGCTTAATCTGGGTATGTAGAACACCGGCCTAGAGTGCATGCACCCACATGTTACAGTAATGCAACATATATGTTATGACGTCAATGCGGAGATTGTCATGTCATGCATGAATGTTAATGCAGTTATATGATGCACAAGTGTGATGCACACACATTCTTTAAGTGTGATGCACACACATTCTTTAAGTGTGATGCACACACATTCTTTAAGTGTAATGCACACACATTCTTTAAGTGTGATGCACACACATTCTTTAAGTGTAATGCACACACATTCATTAAGTGTAATGCACACACATTCATTAAGTGTGATGCACACACATTCATTAAGTGTAATGCACACACATTCATTAAGTGTAATGCACACACATTCATTAAGTGTGATGCACACACATTCATTAAGTGTAATACACACACATTCTTTAAGTGTAATGCACACACATTCTTTAAGTGTAATGCACACACATTCATTAAGTGTAATGCACACACATTCTTTAAGTGTAATGCACACACATTCTTTAAGTGTGATGCACACACATTCATTAAGTGTAATGCACACACATTCTTTAAGTGTAATGCACACACATTCTTTAAGTGTAATGCACACACATTCATTAAGTGTAATGCACACACATTCATTAAGTGTGATGCACACACATTCATTAAGTGTAATGCACACACATTCATTAAGTGTAATGCACACACATTCATTAAGTGTAATGCACACACATTCATTAAGTGTAATACACACACATTCTTTAAGTGTAATGCACACACATTCATTAAGTGTGATGCACACACATTCATTAAGTGTAATGCACACACATTCATTAAGTGTGATGCACACACATTCATTAAGTGTAATGCACACACATTCATTAAGTGTAATGCACACACATTCATTAAGTGTGATGCACACACATTCATTAAGTGTAATACACACACATTCTTTAAGTGTAATGCACACACATTCATTAAGTGTAATGCACACACATTCATTAAGTGTAATGCACACACATTCTTTAAGTGTAATGCACACACATTCTTTAAGTGTGATGCACACACATTCATTAAGTGTAATGCACACACATTCTTTAAGTGTAATGCACACACATTCTTTAAGTGTAATGCACACACATTCATTAAGTGTAATGCACACACATTCATTAAGTGTGATGCACACACATTCATTAAGTGTAATGCACACACATTCATTAAGTGTAATGCACACACATTCATTAAGTGTAATGCACACACATTCATTAAGTGTAATACACACACATTCTTTAAGTGTAATGCACACACATTCATTAAGTGTGATGCACACACATTCATTAAGTGTAATGCACACACATTCATTAAGTGTAATGCACACACATTCATTAAGTGTAATGCACACATATTCATTAAGTGTGATGCACACACATTCATTAAGTGTAATGCACACACATTCATTAAGTGTGATGCACACACATTCATTAAGTGAAATGCACACACATTCTTTAAGTGTGATGCACACACATTCTTTCTGTACATCATATGTGCTGTATCACACTGGAATGTATGCTTACACTTTCAGACCTGTTGAGCCTGTATTTGACTTCATACACACAATTCAAGGTATTAAATAGACTGACATCCCATCATATACATACAAAGGATTCATGTTTGATCAACACTTCATGCTACATGACATCTGGTTGTCTAGGTTTTGGTGATAATGACGTTTGTAGTGATGTGACATACAGCCAAGTATGGTGATAGATACTCACAATTTGTGCTATGCATTTAAACCATCCAATGTGCACACCCACAGTTGTGAACACACACACACACACACACACACACACACACACACACACACACACACACACACACACACACACACACACACACACACACACACACACACACACACACACACACACACACACACACACACACACACACACACACACATTTTACATTTACATTTACATTTAGACATTTAGCAGACACTTTTATCCAAAGCGACTTACAATAGTAGAGGAGACAATGAAGCGGTAAATAGCCGATACAACAATAGGTGAACAAGTGCTACAACAATGTTACCAGGTTACACAGAGAGAGAAGTTAGAAAAGTTAGTAGTGAGTTCCTAGTGAGTTAGGTGTAGCCGGAAAAGATGAGTTTTTAGGTGTTTTTTGAAGATGAAGACCGAGTCTGACAAGCGTGAAGCCAGAGGCACGCACACACACACACACACACACACACACACACACACACACACACACACACACACACACACACACACACACACACACACACACACACACACACACACACACACACACACACACACACACACACACACACACCCACCAACCGTGAACACACAGTAGCAGTTGGAGCTTCTGCGCTTTTTTAAAGGGCACCGAAGTCATGACATTGCCGGCCTGAGACTTTAACCCACAACCCTGGGGTTAGAAACCCTCTAACCACTAGGCCATGACTTTATGTGGAACCTTACTTTGATTCAGCCACATATTGGTAATCATGTACTGATGTTGTATCCAATCAAAGAAATCTGATTATTAAAATTTTATGTATAATGTTGTCAATGTCTTATCTTAAAGCCAATTACAACGACCTTTATCAGTGGTCTGTGGACAGTTATCCCGAGTTCTGGGCGCAGGTGTGGAAATTCTGTGGGGTCACCTGCTCGAAAATGTATGAGGAGGTAGGTTTCTGCGCATTTTGATTCAACTTTATGTCTGGGATTTTAATGATGTTTTCCAGGTGGCACAGAAACACAATGTAAACCATCTGCAAAACATCATGTTCATCCATTCTGTAATCTATAAATTAGGAATGCACTGCACAGATGTGGAAATTTTGGCCGATAACCAATTACTCTATTAGATTTGGAGGCTGATATATACGCTGATAAATATGTTTCTATGAATGAAACAAAAGGCAAATACATACAGGGAACAACTGATTTTATTTTAAAACTTCAGAAAAGTTTGAACTGATCTCTGATAAGAGATAAGATTAGAGTCTGTAATCTGGCTCCCCCCGATCCATCCTGGGCCCCCAGTTTGAGAAGTGCCTTTCTTTTCTAGAGGTCTGTATGACACCTGACAGCTCTATATGTGCCATTAGGGTAATTTGTATTTCATTTGGTGAAATAAATGATGCTAGTCTCACATTGTCACATACTCATTTCCTTACAGCTAAGAATAGCAAGCAGGCACCATAACCGATGAAAAATATGTAGATGATGTCATCGTTTATTATTTTTCAGTGTTATAGTTGTATAAAATAGGTAGGGTAGTCTGCATACGTGGAATTGATCATAGACAAGGGATGATAGATGTTAGACAAACTGGTTAGTCAGAAGTGAGTCATTACACAATCCATACTCGTAAACGTTTACTACTGTCAGAACGGCTGCTACTATTATTTGAAGAAGAAGAATGATCTATTCTGGAGAGGGTGTGTTAGGTCATTTCCTGAGAGTTTAATTTTTAATGAAAAAGTGAGTCAAACCATAAAACATTAGCACAATCTACAGTCCGTTTATGGCCCTGTTGGTTTAAAAGTATCAACATAAATTTCTGTAAAACACTAGTATCAATTAATAATTATTTATTCATTCATAATGCATTCATTTCTATACTTTTACTGACAGTTTAACTCTCAATAAAACTGTCTCCCAGCATGTTTTGCTTAAAACATGGAAAGCCATGATGCCTCAGCAAGTTTTTATTAACCATACACATTGAGACATTAATGATTTATATTTTAATAGGATATTAAACATGTTTAAATTGTTTATATGTGGAAAAGAACCTATTTTTTTAATAAGGGTGAATGAGATCGTGTACACAGCATGAAAAGAGAATATTACGTTTTTACTAGAAATATAAAGTCACAGTAATGTTAGTCATTTTAAAGTTAATGGTATATGTGTTAGTTAAAAACAAAATTAATGCAAATATATTTGTGCGTTTAAACTGTCTTTAAAAATGTTACAGAGAATAAAGATATCAGTCATGGATAATTATTTATCTACTATTTCTTTATTTTTATCATACATGAATATTCTGTCAATGAGTTTTTTTGTAATTTTGAGTTTTTTTTTTTAGGATATTTACTTAACAGATATGCATTCAATTCGGGACACTTTACCTTAGTAAAAATATAAGCAGAAAGATCAAATCCTTTATCAAAATTATTTTTCCTCCAATTTTGGGAACACATTATCTTTATCATTTTTTTATGTTACCATATTCAATGTTTTAATTCAAATATTTACCACCTTTTTCTTGTATAGTTTCAATCTTCCCAAAGTTTATTACTGTTAATCCTTTCTGGATTTCCACCTGCCTCAAAGATCTCCACCTCACACCTCTATAATATTAAGGTCTATACATGTGGTCGGTTTCCCTATTTAACTTTATGGAAATTTCTTTCCGGTGGTTTATCAACCATGGCATATTGGTTGTAAATGCATTGGTTTGGGAAAATATGTGTAATAGCATAACTAGAAGCGTGGTTTAGGTATCATTTATATTCGTGGCATCTTTATACTTTTACTAAAATATTTGTTTGGATCATTTTAGGCAAATGCTGAAGTCACATGCTTGATCTCAGCATGATAACACTCTTAATGTTCATCTTTCTCTGTGTTTCAGGTAGTTGATGCATCGAAAAGGATATCAGATGTACCTGAATGGTTTAAAGGTAGTAGACTGAATTATGCAGAGAACTTGCTCAAACACAAAGACCAGGACAAAGTGGCTTTCTACACCGCTAGTAAGTGGCCCAACCAACTTGTGTTGTAAATATAGGGTGGAAGATGTTGAAGAAATGTACCATAGGCATCTTTAGGAATAAGCATGTTTTGTAAAGCATCATGGTTTGGGATGATCATGAAACGGTGAGCGTGAAAATGGGGATGGTCTTCTGTTACAGGAAGTTTGTAGTTCTTCCTACATTAAAATAATCTTGTTTATATTTTATTTTATTCTGTCTTATATTCAATATTAATAAGATTATATCTCATCTTTTGTCACACAAACATTTTGGGAAGATAACAACACATCTCCTTCATTTCTCCCCAAAACGTGACTCTGTATCTTCACTCTTCTCCTTGACTCATTGTGAATCTGACCTTAAACACAAATGGCCATTTTAAAATAGCAGCAGCACTGTTTACATATATCTTTTATCTTTATTGATAAGATCTGACATTGCTGTACTCTGGCTAATGTAACACTAAATGAATTACGCCCTGGGTAATTTGATTTGTGGTCTTCGTGTATGGGCAGCAGGACTTGTACTTGTGTCTTTATATTGTGATGGATGTCCCGATGCGGTCCAGGACAGAGCCCGATTTAATCACCAAAGTGGCTGTGATCAGAATCGTACCTGCGTCATTAGTTCATCTCTCAGTGAAGAAGGGATGGGAGGGGTCATTTACCTGAACAATATATAACATCCGAGTCTGGAGCTCCAATTCAATTTCTCACTTATTTTAATGATTATGTACTATAATAAAAAAAGGGCAAAATTTATGTTATTTTGGCGTCCTTTTTTTAAGTATGAGAGATATTGTAAGAATTTTAAAGAATACAGCCAAAAATGCAATTTATTTGTCAACTACAGTGAAACGGAAAAAAGACTACTAAGTCAATTGTATTTGTTATATTTTAGTAATGGATATTAATGGATAATGCCTGGTCGGTAATAATTTATTTGAAACGATTACTACTTTTTTCAATTTTGCATTCACTTTTATTTATTTATTTAAAATTAACTTAAAAGTATGTGTTCAAATCTTGTTTTGTCTTATTTTTATATTTATTTGCTATTTAGTTGAATGTTTTGTTGTAAATGTATTAATTTATAAAAGATTTTCCAAAGTCAATATGTAAACGTTTTAAATAATTGTGATCTATATATAAAGGAAATAATTATAATTTAAGTGATTATTATTTTTTTCATACTCATATTTGTCTATAAATGTAACAATATTGGGTTTTACTTATAAAACTATATTCAAGTTTTCGTCGTATGCTAAATTTATTTACATGACATGCTTGAGCAAATGTAAAAAATATGTTTTTTGTTTCTCCTGTAGCCGAAGCGAATGAAGAAATTGTGAAGGTGACGTTTAGAGAGCTGAGGCGTGATGTCGCTCTCTTCGCTGCTGCTATGAGGAAGATGGGCATCAAAACTGGAGACAGGGTTGTAGGTGAGCGTCTCCCTCTCTCCTTTACTCTTTCTTCTCCCTGTTTATATTCATTGCCGTCTCTTACACCAGACAGGATGGGATATTTCACTGGAATAAACCGCACAAGAGGAATCAGTCATTTGGTTTCTGTATTGTTGCATCATGTTGGTTAGATTTACTCACAGTGACATATAATTCAGTGTAGTCTAGAGTTACACTGGGAACTTAAGCTGATGTATTACATCATCTTTTTGAATCTGATCTCTGACTCTTCTGTGAGTCGAATGTGTTACTGTGAAAGTATATTTAAATTTATATTTATATAGAATTGTATAAGTTGAAGAATGACAGTAACCTTACAACATGACCCCCATTGACTTCCTTTATATAGACACAAAACACACTTTAAGTCAATTTTCCGAATTTCTTTTTTATCTTCCGCAGAAGAAATAGTAAAAAGGTTTTGATTGACAACAGGGTAAATAAATGAGGACCCAGGATCAAGTTTATCCACACTTACTTGTTTGTCCTATCCTATTTTTGTCCCTCTTCATTCTTATTCCTGTTTCTCTTCATATTCGTCTTTTCTCGGGAAACCTGTTTTTTTCTCATTCAGTTTTGTTTTTATCCCAGGGTCACTTAGATTGACGTGTAAAGAAAGGAAAGAGAGAGGGAAGGTCACAGTATGTCAGGAGTAATGGGTCTTTTTGGGCGAAGGATTAAGAACTGTTGACAAACCTTGTGACCTGTGAGATTGATTTATGTGTAATTTAGCAGGGTTTTGATTATTGAAATTAGCCTTCAGTCTTCATTCTGACAGCATGTGTGAGTAATGTTGTCCTCATGCTGGTGATGTGATAGGGAAATGCGTGTGTGTGTGTGTGTGATGGGTGACGTCATTCTATTATCACTGGGTTCATTTCTGTGGTGCCCGTCTCTGACTGTCTTTAGTACTGGGTGTGAATGGGAGGAGACCAATTCCAGTGCCACATATACACAAATATAGTCCCTGTGGAGCAATAGAAAGTAATGAGGATTATGCCATGGACACTGTGTATATAGAGAATAATAAATGTAGAGTAAACATTTATAATCTATGATGACATTTACAGAACAGTATGCAGGGTTTTTTTCTGTAAAATCTTTACCGAGTAGGTTTTTAAAAGAATTCTTGAATAAAAAATGTGAATTGATATTAATACTTTATTTTTTAAATTAAAAAATGATTTACTACATGTTTTCAAAGTCAATGTGTAACTGTAAAAAGTCACGATCTCAACATTAGGCAAACAACTTTGATTATAATTTTTGTCAAAATCTAGAAGCCCTTGATTTATATATAATAATAATAATATGTTACCATGCCTGTGAAAACCCAGTCAAATTTTTTGTAATTTTTGGGATGTAAAATCACTATACACGATTCAAAGAGCATTACATAACGACATAACATTTTTATCTTGACTACGACAAGGTCAAAGATTGAAATCAATAGGTAAAATCAAACCTTAATGCTTGCCTTCTCAGAATCAGATTTTCTGACTTAAGCTTGGTTTTCACAGGCAGGGTTACGATTATTATATAGAAGTAATATTTAAGGGGCTTTTATACATCGTGTTAGGTGTAGGCCAGTAGAGGAGAGCTCACAGGAAAGCATTGGCAGAGTTCGGAGAAGCTGGTTCAGCAAAGGACTCGGGTTGCTGTGATTCCACTGACAATCTTTAAAAATGTTAAGATGTTTTTTTCTGAGGGTTCAAGTAGGTTTTAAAACTCATAATTAAAGTCTTTAAAAAGTATCCGTTTAACATGCAAACTCAACATCTCAAGTGTATTTCAGTGCTTATTTTCCTATGTAATAACATATTTGGATAGTTCTTGTATATTCCTCAGCTGAATACCTGCACTGCGGTGCTTTAGATCTAAATGTCTACGTGGACATGAACATGACTCTGTGTCCACAGGGGTGTGTCTGATTTGTATAAATGTGTGTTTTATGGAGGTAAAGCGTGGTTCGTTTGCATTGGCATGAGTTTATTGATAGTGTTAAGTTGGCAGTTGTGTGTGTCTGTGTGTATCTGAGTGTGTTTCTCTGTGAAGTGGCCTTGGCTGTCCCCTTGATTTACTGTGTGTGTGTGCACGAGGGAGAGAGAATAGATTGGCACTTCACAGATGAGGCCGGGGTTTATTGCCGCAGTGTCATTTAGCTAATGGACACTGTTTCTATGCTCTATCTCACTTCGCTTTCTCTGTTGGGCTTAATACAATTCGATATCATTTACATATCACCATAAATATTTGGGAAGGTTCTTTTCTCACCAATTTGACTTGTGGGTACGTGCATGTGTTGCGAGGTAATGAGATGCAACCAGGAGATTAGATATACAAGTCAGGTCAACTTAACATGAATACTATTATCACCCCAGAGCAAAGATGACAAATTTCTGAATTCTTGGGTTTTGCAGCTTAGATGACATTTGGTTATTTTTGCACTTTGATTTCATAAGATTGTTACATTAATATTTTTTGGGACCAAGAATCCACCGATATATCGGCAAAGAATTAGTATCCAATATTCATTTAATGTTTGGAAACCTATTTGATGTTAAATATGTAAAAGTCGTTATATGATTTGATATCATTTAAGTTACAAAACATTAATTTAACAATCATAATTATATCAATGCAACTTAATGTAAAGCTACACCAATCGATATTGGCAGATATCATAATAATCGGTTATTGGTATGGGGAAACAGCTTTTGTTCGCAAGATGAAAACAGCTTAAAAAAACATTGTAATATAAACTTTATAAAAAGTGTCATTCAGATTTCTGCATGTAAGTTAAAATAATAATATTTGATGGAATTGCACTTTGATGCTGTGTCCTTCAGGAGCTTTATCCTAGCTCATTTATTTGCATTTGCATTAGATTCTTCATTTTTCTTATTTAGGTAATGTATTCATTGAACCTCTCTTGTGACATTAAACGTTAAACACATCTCTAAAATGAGTTAATAAATCACATGTTAAGTACCCACTCAAATAACTTTATTACATCTTTTAACTGATTCATCGTTTCATGCTCTTTCTTCAATTGATATATTGCATTGCTTAATGTCATTTTCTGTGATTTCTCTCTCTCTCTCTCAGGATATCTGCCCAATGGGATTCATGCTGTGGAGGCAATGCTTGCTGCAGCCAGTATAGGTGCCATCTGGAGTTCAACTTCTCCTGATTTTGGTGTGAATGTAAGAGCTTTGCATGCATCACGACTGCTGTTCTATAATCTGATGACAGTGTAGCATATATTTATGGATTCGTTGCAAAAATTTGTTTAAAATATTGGTGAAAGCGAAATGAATCTGAATGTGAAATGAAAAAGGAATGGATTGGACAGATTACTACAGGCTGCCATTAAGGTACCAGACTAACTGGCTGTGGCATTCATATAGCTTTAGTTTCTTCTTGTAGTCTTATGAAGTACAGTATATAGGATCTCAATGGATGAAAAATAGTAGCAGATTGTGAATATTAAAAGCCCTGTGAACCACAAAAGAAAGCAGTGTGTAAATGGGCTTTTTTCAATTTGTTATTCCATTTTTCGATGAGTGCTTGTAACCCACAGTTTTTTGACCCCCATTGACTGGCATAGTAGGAAAATTGACAATGGTATCCAAAAAGTGCCCCAGAATTTTTCTAAATATCTTGTTTGCTTAGAACAGGACTGAGAAATAAATTCTTTTTTATATGGTTGTATGCTTTCACCCAAATATCTTTCTCTGTGTTCATCAGAACAAATACATTTTATAAAGTTTTGAAATGATATTTTTTGGTTAAACTATCCCTTTAACTCTGGTGGAACTTTTCTCTTTGGTTTTATAATAGCATACTTGGCATGATATTTAGGTGATAATAAAAATGGCACGTGTTTTATGTGTACAAAATAAGTATAATACCACCTCCGCCTGTTTGAGCCAGGAAAAATTCCTGTATGCTTCCACTAACTGTACTGTATATGAACACATTTCCAATAAGTCACACAAATCAATACAGAACTGAAATTCTGTATGTTAGGGATTATGCACATTTAATCCTTGATATATATGGTACTAGTATGACCTCAAAATAAATAATATTTTCCCCCCTTGCATGAACAGCCCAACCAGTACAATAATATTTTCTCTAATTCTGGTTTTCTGTCCCCTGAGCCAACTGCGCTTTCTTTCATGTTTCTTTGTGGACCCAAAAATATAGACCCCAACAAAAATTTTCTCTCTCTCTCTCTCTCTCTCTCTCTCTCTCTCTCTCTCTCTCTCTCTCTCTATATCCCCCCCCCTCTCTCTCTCTCACACACCAGTGGTTAGTGCATAAATAGGCCAGACTCTTAAAAGAATGAAAGCAATATAAATAACAGTACTCTGCTGCCCCTTATGGTTGAGACACATAACTACACCTAATCAGTTTAATATTCTTTATATGGGTGTCTTGATGATATTTTCATCAAGTATATAATAAAGCAGATGTGTTTCCTGTGTTAAGAGTCTCCTTAATTCTGTCATTTCAGGGAGTGCTAGACAGGTTTTCTCAGATCCAGCCCAAGCTGATCTTCTCCGTAGCAGCTGTTGTGTATAACGGCAAGCAGCACGACCATATGGAGAAACTTCACAATGTTGTTAAAGGTACATCACACATTCCAGCTCACACACACACAACTGCTTCCTCTCATCTATCATGTGGTCGTTATTTCTGTCTCATTTATTATATTATTTTATTATCTCTTTCTCAGGTCTCCCTGACCTGAAGAAGGTTGTGATCATTCCATATGTTCGTTCTCGGCAAGACACCGACCTTTCCAAGATCCCAAACAGGTCTGTGCAATCATGTTGTTAGAACATGATTTTTTTTACTGTATAGTATACTTAGATCTTCTATTGTTTTTTTCATGTTATTTTTCTGTTGCAATAATGGATTACAACATTACATGCTTTTACAACATTACATTTTATTCTGTTACTGTATAAAATAATAATAGGATGTTATTTATTTGTACAACTATATGTTGTATATATATATTGATTGCAAGTTTTTAAATACTAGTTTCCCTAGCAAATATACATCTCTTTCAGTTTCATCAAGCTCCTAAACATTTTATTGTGTAGAAATTGTTAGCACAATCCATGCTTAGGTCAAACCATTGGCTGACCAAGACATATGAACATCTTAAAGTACAGTATCTTATCCTTAAGTATCAACCTTATTCTCTCCTTCTCACTCGTTTTGTTGTGTCAGTGTTTTCTTGGAGGACTTCTTGGCCACCGGTAAGGAGGGCGATCAAGACCCGCAGCTGGAGTTTGAGCAGTTGCCCTTCTCTCATCCTCTCTTCATCATGTACTCTTCTGGCACCACAGGGGCTCCCAAATGCATGGTGCACTCGGCGGGGGTAAGAGTGGCTTTGTCTGCCAAAGTCAGCATTTTAAGTGCCAAAGTTCACCCAAAAATGACCACTCATGTCATCATTTACTCATTCATGACATTTGATACCCGTATTTCTTTTTCTTCGGCAAAACACAAAAGAATATAGTATGAAGAATGTTGGTACTGACACTGATTTATTTATTTGGCTTTTGTGTCCATGAACTAGAAGTAAACGGGTGCCACTGTCCCATTACCAACATTCTTCAACATATCTTCCTTTGTGTTCTACAGAATATGTTCATGCAGGTTTGAAATGACAAGAGGAGAAAGAAATGATGCCACAATTTAAACTTTTGGGAAAGCATTCATAAGTTTGACCAACATTGGCCGCCAGGTGGCAGTACTAGTCAACTTTTCAATCCTTTTCTACACTGAAACAAGACACTGTAGGGATGAGCAGCTGTGTGTACCTCTCCTATTCTGCTCTCATTATAACACCACATTTCAAACACAGCAGTCCCTATTAGGTTTTGTTTTAACACATCTTCTCAATTATCACATTTGTAAAGATTAAAGTTTAAAGGTTTTACTCTCAGATTGGAGTTCGATCTCATTTGATTGGTCATGTGTAAGTGTGACACTCTGCAGTTGTTTGTCATCTTATATTTTTTCCGCTGTGTTTGTATTTGATGCCTCACACATGCCTTGGACAATAAGACGGCTGTGTGTATGATAACACACAATCGCACATATCCATCCACAGCTCTGTTTCTGTGTTCTTATGACACAGATGAATGAATGAATGCTCGTAATTAACATTGCGTTGCAGCACTGTCAGGGCACGGAACGTGTTCCTTTTTTGTCCCTTCCGTGCTGTGTTGTTGAACCTTTGGCTGGGTAATTAGATTGTTTCCCGTCTGACAGAATACCTCCAAACGCGCGTCACCGGCACAGGAGAAAGATTCCAAAAAGCACACTCTTTTACTCCTGCCTGAGGCGTTTGACATTTATTTTATAACAGGAAAAAACATTTTCAACCGATATGTGTTTTATTCCATGTTCTATAAATGTCCTTACCCATCCTAGTACAAAACTTCATAAAGATATATTGTAATTACAGAAACGACATGATTTGATCTAGAATTTGACAGCTTAAAAATGATAGATTGTCCCAAAATGGAAAATAATGCCATTGTTTACTCTCCATCTTGTCAGATCAAACCTGTATGACTTTCCTTATTCTACAGAGCACAAAAGAAGATATTTTGAAGAATGCTTGTTGAAGAAATCCGTGGGTCCCCATGGACACATACAAAAGATGCATACAAATGGATAGAATTTTCTTTTTGGGGTGCATTATTGCTTCAAAGTCGATATGTAATCCAAATTAAAACTAAAATATTTTTAATGGAATATTTCAGTGTTTATGATTAATACTGCATTTTGCTCGTTATTTTATGTAAATAAGCGCCTTTGAAACTATTTTCTGCATAAAACTCAACCTTCAAATTCTATCTATTAAATCCCTAAGGTATGAAATCATGTCCTGTCAAACATTTATAACCATTATTAATTTTTTATTCACTGTAGTTGCCATTTCGCTTGTGTGTTTTTCATGCAAGAAAACTCATTGCAGCTTCCATTTATATTGAGGTTATTTATCAACACCTTTGTTCAAAACTAAATGTTTTAGATTTTGTAACAGATTTTTTGTGAATGAAGTTCAATAGTCACTTCCTGTAAAACCATGCAGTAGGGTAAAAAGCTCTTAAACTTTCTTTTTCATTTTTTTTATCTGCTCCATGTTTTGTTTTTTAGTAACTATAAAAACATACATTGCAGCTTTACTTTTGAATTAAAATCGTGTTGGTTATATAGCGAACATGAGAAAAGATAAACATTAATATGAGATACTTGTACTTTAAAGTTCACAGTGTCGATACCAGACAGGACACAAGTAAATAAATGCACTTCTTTTGAAAAGTTTGTAAATAAGATATATTTTTGTCTTTATTTCACAGGGCACTCTCATACAGCATCTTAAAGAACACATTCTCCACGGAAACATGACCTCCAATGATGTCATCATATACTACACTACGGTACATTTTGTAATGAGAAACGCAAGTTGTGTTCACTTGTTTGGGCCAAACAGGACAGAAATGTTTTTATCTGTTTCTTCAGACGGGCTGGATGATGTGGAACTGGCTGATCTCTTCTTTAGCCGTAGGGGCGTCCGTGGTTCTTTATGATGGTTCTCCTCTTGTTCCCAGTGCCAACGTGCTTTGGGATCTGGTGGACCGCATTGGGTAAGCTACACACGTGTGCAAGACACTATAATAGAGGTGTCAGAGTCAGAAGACACTATTTTTTTTCTCCCATCCCAACATGATCGCTCGAGGTGTGGCGGTGCTTATCACCAGCATCTGCTCTGCCCTTTGTGTAAATGACATCGGATCACCACGGCAACCTGTTTCAAAGACTCAGTTTAATTGGGCGCCTCTGATGTGCCATTGAGTTCCTTTTCGAGTTTACCTCTTATCGATGTCGAAGTGATCGAAGTGCAACAGACAACCGAGTTCTTTAGTATCACACTCATTGTACTGGATGTGTGAGTTTGCTCATTTTCTGCTCCCTTGGCTGCCGATGAAAGCCTCTCTTCTTATTTTCATTGCCTTTCCCAAGAGGGGTGCGTTGGCTTTTTTGGGAAAGCAAAACGCACACAAACACTAGTTTTCCATTAGTTACCAAATGTGTGTTGCTTGGATAGCTTGGGGAACATATGTCTCTGTATATTTTGATATTAGGAGTATTCGAGTTTGCCTCCTCGCTTTAAGAGTTCTTTGGTAACAGCACCTGTACTTTTGCATTTTGACAAATGTCTTTTTTACTCTAAAACTTTTTGGTGACACCAATTAAATGATTCCTCTGGGTCATATGGGTTTGTTTAGAACTTTGGATAATGAATCAAAAGTTTAATATTGTAGTTTTGTTGTAGGGAAGACCCAGATTCCTTAAGCAGTTTGCCGGATAGATAGTAAAATATTTCACATTATAAACAGGACTTGCAGTGAAGGAAAAAAGTATTTAATCCCCTACGGATTTTGTATGATTGCCCAGTGACAAAGAAATGATCAGTCTGTAATTCTAATGGTTGGATTATGTCAACAGTTAGAGACAGAAAAGCAATAAAAAAATCCAGAAAAATGCATGTAAAACACTTATTTGCATTCTAATGAGTTAAAGGAGTGAACGACCCTTTTGAAAAACATGACTCAGACATTTCTTGTAAATGACCATCAGGTTTGCACACATCTCAGGAAGGATTTTGTTCCATTCCTCTTGGCAGATCCTCGCCAATTCAGGTTTTGAGGCTAATGTTTGGCAACTCAAACTTTCAGCTTCCTCCGCAGATTTTCTATATGATTAAGGTCTGGCGACTGGCAAGCCACTCCAGAACCTTAATGTGCTTCTTCACGAGCAAGTCCTTTGTTGCATTGGCTATGTGTCATGCTTGAAAACCCATCTTTAATGCCCTGGCTTAGGAATTGAGGTTTGTACCCAAGATTTGACAATACATTGTCCCTTTGATGCGGTGCATTTCTCCCCATCCAAACACGGCGAGTTGAGTTTATGCCAAAGAGTTGAGTTTATGCCAAAGAGCTTGGTTATGGTCTGGCGACAACACTTTTTTCAGTCCTCCTCTAAATCATTCATTTGTTGTGGCAAATCTTCAGCCTGTACATTGCTTTCTTGGGCAGTGGGACCTTGCGGTCACTGCAGGATTTCAGTCTTTGACTGAGTAGTATGTTTCCGATGGATTGTCCCAGCTGCCTTTAGATAATTGACAAGACACAAAAGAAGATATTTAAAAAAAATTGGTACCCAAAAACAGTGTTGCAATACAAGCGTTTCTGCATCACACTGCCTAAATTATTGTACAAATACTGTTTTTTGTTTCCAGTCTAAACATCACTTTTCATTATTTTTAGAGTTTTTTTCATTTATGCCATAAAATTCGGTAAAATAAACATGGTTCTATTATCTAAATTCATTGCCTAAATTGATCTCTGTTAGACTAAATGAACTTTTCTAACTTTCACCGCACGATGAATAAAACATTCTCTTGCAATCTTTAGTGATGGGATAGACTGATCCTGGATTAACTGTTATCTCGTGTTTAATGTTCGAAAATGATCAATATTTAATCATAGGGCAGAGGCGGCGTGCTTTAGGGAAACATGTTGCTCACAAAGGGCCATTGTGAGACTCGGTCATGCTTGACAACTCTGTCTTTGTCCCACCTGAGCCGCTTCAGGCCCAAGCTGTTTTGAGAAAGAAAATGGTACTTGTTTTTCTTTTGTGAGGCAGGACTTAGAAAATCTTTATGGATTGTATTGATGTGTTAAACAACAGACACAATATCAATATTTTTGCCACAGTTTAAGGTGAATGCACAAGTTAAATTCAATCTTATATAAGTGTTTAGAGTTTTCTTCTTTACTGGATAGTAGTTGTCTTGTTTTATTTGCAGTATGGATAGTTTAGTCCAGAATTTTCGATTTATGGTGCGTTCTTTGTCTTCCAGATCTTATTCATGTGTGGGTGGAACCAAATTGTATACTCTTAAGCCATTCCTTGTTAGAAATGAACTGTCTGAATATTTAGAGAAGTGTGACTTCTTAAATATTAGCAAGCTAGACAATCCTGATTTCTTTCTATGGATATAACAGGCGTCCCATTTGGTCATATCATTCAGATTGTCACTGACAAGTTTTCCATTTTTCCCTGACTGATATCTAGCTTGTGAACCCACGTTTCATTTCGTTTTATATAGAATTCTGTTCTTACATCCTAAGCAACCAATTACTAACCAGGCCCTGCCAGCTGCCACCAATCACACGCTACCAGGACGTTGTCATGACACCCACCCACAAGAGGGACATCTGATTTTGGAAACATAGAGAGTAAATCGGTGTGAAACAGCCTTAAATATAGATATTTAATTGCTTATGAAGCTGAAATGTTTTAATTAAATTGGGAAATAGAAATGAATGTGAATTGTACTCTTGTTAGGTAAACACCCAAAAGTGAAGATCCTTTCATCTGTGGAAAGCAAAAGAGGATTCATCCGCATGTCAATCAAAATTAGGATGTCTTTCTTCTGCATAACACAAAATGATATATTTTTAAGAATGTTTGAAACCAACAAACATAGCTCTCCCATCGAGTTGTATTGTATGGTCACAAAGCCCCTGAAACATTGTCAATTTATCGACTTTTGCATTCCTCAAAAAATATATATATTTAGAATCATTTGTTGGTTAATCAATAATGAAATATTTTTTGCTGAACTATCCCTTTAACTAGCTCTAAACATTTATTGCATTAGTGATGGTTATGTGAATTTATAAATGGTTACACACGTTATATTTTATGTTAGTCCGCTCTACTGTATTTCCATGTGAACACGGTTTAAACTTATTGTGCTAGACAAGTGGAGATTATACCAACGCAATCGTGTTGACAGCATTTAGCTCGCTCTGTGCTCTTAGATATTGCACGGCATCGACCTAGGGCCCCTGATTTCTGACCCTGACCAATTCCATCATGAGATGCCTGACCGAGTCCTCTGCAGGTCAACACGCCATTTAGATCAATTCCACCTCATTGACACCGAATGCATTCCACAATGTGTCCTACAGTCAGACTGGAGAGATCAAGAGCGTCGTGGAAATTAGATTTTGGTTTTGTTGTTTGTAACTGTGTGCATGCGTGTGTGTGTGTGCGTGTGCGTGTGCGTGCGTGTCAAGCTCCTTTCTTAATCCTTCCATTCTGTCCTAATAAATTACAAATGCAAACAGAACTTTAGATGATACTTTTTTAGTGAAGGTTAGGCTTTCATTGCATCATCAAAGCAGGGAAAATTGTTTTTGCAAAGGAATGTTTGCCTCCAGGTGTCACTTGTTTACAGAATGCAAAAGATAGTAGTGAATGTGGATTTGAAGAAGTGTGAAAAAGGGTGTAGAGTAGACCCAGAGGTGGTTTTGTGGATGGAATTTTTTAAACGTTGTCCCATCATTTACATATCCTCAAAAATGTCATTCAAAACCCATCTTCTGTCCTTTGCAAAACACAAAAGAGGATATTTTGAAGAATGGTGGTGACTAAAGAACATGGTCCCTATTGACCTCAATTGTATGGACACAACACCAATGACACATTCATCAAAATATCTTTTTGTGTTCCACAGAACAAAGAAATGTTAATATGATTCAGATTTGTTCAGAAATACTGATTCTTAAATTTGGTTTCTGTACACGAGTAGATGGACATAGACATGCGTTGTGTGATCATTTGTAGTCATGTTAAAGTGATAGTTAACCCAAGAATAAAAATTGTGTCATCTTAAACTCACCCTCTTGACATTTGAAACGTTATTTCTGCCGACCAATAAAGAAGATACGTTGAAGAATGTTCGCAATGGGCCCCCTATCACTTGCATTGGTTTTGTGTCTGTACATTAGAAGTGAATGGGTGCCACTGCTGTTTGGTTATCAATACTCTTTAAAATATCTTCTTTTGTGTTCTCAGAGGTAAGAAATTCATACCGCTTTTAAAATGACAAAAAGGTGACCAAATTGTGACAGAATTTCCGGTATTGATATTAATGATCTTACGTCCATCAGTCCAGTTTGCGTTTCCTTCTAAAGCTATGAATTTTTTTTATTTTGAACAGATTTATAAGAGCCTGGGTTATTTTATCCATCCATCTATCCATGTTAACCTCATATTTTGTCTGTTCATTGTTTACTGACAGAATCACTATTTTCGGCACGGGAGCGAAATGGCTGTCTGTGTTGGAAGAGAGAAACCTAAATCCAGGTGAGCAAAAGAAACCTTTAAATTACACTATACCGCTCTCTGTCTGTCATCTTCTGTCTCTATCGTTCCCCCTCCACCTCTCTTTTATTTTCATACTATTTCTGTCTTAATAGACATTAATTTCACCTCTTTCCCTAAGTCTCTGGATACTACGGACTCATTCATTAAACCCCACATACGCGCTTGAATATATAACAATAACGCAAGCGAGTGAAAGTGAATTAAAATGCAATTTACATCAGAAGTTAGAGTTGTTTGTGCCTAACGACTGCCAAGAGAGCAATTGAATTGAAGGTTGTTTTCTACAAATGGAACAACTTTGTTTTAAACACAGTTAAGTATTTGGTGTCCTATATGAGAGTAAATCATTTTTTATGTATTTTTAAATGTATGTTTTTCATAAAACTACACCCTCCAAATAATAAACAGATTAGTATGTGGACTTTTATGTTTCAACCTTGACAACTTAGACATTTCTATCTCAAAGTAAACAGTAAAACATAAATTTAACCAGCACATTGCATATCTAATCAAGCCAACTCTCACCCTACAGAACGTTATTTGAATTCCACTTTAACGTATTTCCATATTGTTCAAAAGCAGCTTAAAAGTAAATCTATAATACGAACAAACAGACAGATGGCAAAAAAAAGAGGGAATGATGAAATATGCATGAAACACAAAGCATGTTATAATTTCCTGTTCCATATTCTGAAACATGTCATATTAAATGTGTTGCTGATGGCATTTTGTGTCGTCTGTGAAAGGTTAAGCTGTTGGTGTATGTGATGTGGAGTTGGATTTGTTCGCTGTATGTATGAGTGTGTGTTGGGGGTCAGATTAGTGTTTCCTGGCCCTCTGCTGCTCTTTTTGGCTGCTTGACATTTTAGAGCGACACCTGTTAGCCTGTGGGGTGTGGCACTGGCTCTGATAACCAGGGCGAGAGACCCTCTCTACACGGGACCCCAGGCGGGTAGCCTGGCTTCTTGCCTGCACGCGTTTGAGCATAGTTTCATGACCCAGAGCCGGCCGCCATCATAAAATAAAACATGTCTCGATAGAGATTAAAGTGGGCTGAGCATTTGGGATTTTATCTTCATGTAAAACGGATACTGGTTCTAAAACTACATTACTGTATACAATGTTCATATTGTCGACAGTTAGTGTTGGTTATTTATGTTTCTTTGTACAGCAGTTCTGGTTTCTGATTGGCTGAGAGCCATGCAATATTTGACCAGAGACATCAGGGGAACTGCTCTACTGTTCGTATCACTCCGCCACTCCGCACTTTAACACAAATACACAAACGCAGGGAATGAGTCTCCAAATGTGCGTTACGTAACAGAAATTGTCGAGTCAATTTGCGACTTTTACACAAGGTGGCAGTCCACCTAAACAAGTTGGTTCTGATCAGCTATATTTAAAACGCTTAAGAGTCCGTCTTTAAAATGCACACATCACACATACAAACACATGCATGTAACGGAGAGTTGTTTAACTGTTTTGCTGCTCTGGAACTCAGCGCGGAAGAAAGTAGTGCCCAAGTTCTTTTAAAAATCTGAGGGATTTTAAATGCACTTAGATTATGTTTGTGATTGAATAACGCACTTGTGCTGTCCAACTGTTGTATTAATGTAATAAGGCACTCTATTTCAGCAAATGTGATTGTCTAAGGCACTCTGACATAATCACAGCCATGCTGATATAAAGCACTATCACATGCTTACTCGAGCCATATTGCATAAATAGGATAGTATAGTTTCTTTTGGCATCGAGGTGCTTTGTTATTTGTTGAAGTCTTAGAATATTTTTTAGACAGGTTTCCTTAAGGTCCCCCACAAACTAAGACATTTGGTTAAGCCATTGTAAATGTCAGACCTAAAAGAACAAACTAACCCAGCATATTTATGATGGAGGTGATGCATTTAAAATGCTTAAAAATGCAGAAAAATACAATTATATTTTTTTTTATTTTTGTAGTTTTTAATATTAAGAATTCGTAATTTTCTAATGTGCTTTTATTATAATATAATATTCGGAATACATTTTTTATTTAAGTAATCATTTTGTTTCAGTTTAGTTTATATTTTAATTTATAACCTATGGGAGGGCATGTTTGCATAAACTGTTTCTTTGAAACGGTAGTTCGTCAAAAATGATAATTCTGTAATTATTGTCTCACCTTCTTTGTCACATTAAACCTGAGTGATTTTTTTCATCCTTCCTTCCTTCCTACCTTTCTTCCTTCCTTTCTTCCTTCCTTCCTTCCTTCCTTCCTCTGCAAAGACAAAAAACATATTTTGAAGAAAGTTGGTAATTTGAGCAACATTGGCCCCCTTTTATTTGCCTTTTATATGTTGATGGGTTCCCCAGCTCCCGACATTCTTCAAAATATCTTCTTTTGTGTTCTGCATAAGAAAGTATATGATATGCAGGTCTGAAATAACCATAGGGTGAGTAAATATTGACATAATTGAATGGGTGATCTGTCCCTTTTAAATAGAAAAGGAATGTGTAATTACTGTTAAGATGTCATTTATTGCCTAACTTTTTCACTTACACAGTATCTTTTGTTCTGTTTTTGCTTATCTTCAGCAAACACACACAACCTGCAGACCCTTCACACCCTCCTGTCCACAGGATCTCCTCTCAAACCTCAGAGCTATGAGTATGTGTATCGCTGTATCAAAAACAATGTGCTTCTGGGATCCATATCAGGTGAGTCTTGCTAAACTACAAACGCTGTAAAAAATGTTTCATGTGGTCTAGTGAAAAGAATAAACAATTATGAATAAACTAAAATGTACTTTTTTCAATTTATGTAATAACAAAATTATTATTTAATAAATATATTTTTGTGATATACACACAATATTTTTGGTTAATACCAATAGAAAGATTTGAATTAATCAGATTTTTTTTACTTTCATATACACTATATATACTTTCACTTAACATACGTCTGGCCGTTTGCTCTGCTTTCAATTGCCCAATTATTTGCTTTGTTCACTCATCTTTCCCTGTTTTTTATAATAGCACTTCCTTTTGCATATATGTGTGTGTGTGTGTGTGGCAGTGTGATCTCATGCCCGCCGGGCCCTGCGGAAACAAATTAGCATCAGCGCTAACAGCTGTGGTGGACTGCTGATTTTGTGTGTGTGTGTTTGTGACTGGGGTCTCGCAGCATGCCTCTCTCACACAGCACCTGTGCCCAGTCTCTCCCTGCGGTTTCACCAGATGAGCTTTGCTCTCATGGCAGGTCAGAGACAGCCTGCTACAGTCGCGTTACTCACATGGAGCTTTTCAAACCTATTTGTTATTTAACTTTTTATATGGAGCGCCCTTATTTTACACGTGTCATTAGAGAAAAAGAAAGTTGCAGATGCTCTATTTTTGGGCCTTTGGGTAAGGCAGCGGAATTATTGCCTCATACAAGACAGATTAAAACCATGTAAAATAAAAGTTAACAAATATTGGTGGTAACCTGATCATTTATAAAAGTAAATACATAGACCTGTTCGAAAGATGTAAACAAGGCCGTACAAATTGCACACACACAGCAGTGAACACACACACACACTGTCTGTGAACATACAACCGGAGCAGAGGGGTTCCGCGCATTGCTTAAGGTCACCTAGGTCTTTCTTCTGATGAACACAGAGAAAGATATTCATAAGTATGCTTCTAACCAAATTGTTCTTTGACCCCATTGACCAACCTTGTTGGAACAATTCCTTTAATTTTGTTCTGTTGAAAACAGAATGAGATATTTGGAAGAATGTCGGACAACAAAAAGTTCTGGGGCACTTTTGAGTAGCATTTTTATTTTTTATACTATGTCAGTTTACGGGTTACGTGCACATGGTCAAATATCTGTGTTTAAAAAATATACAGGTTTACAAATAATTTATGGTAGAATTTTATTTTCTGGGTGAACTATCCCTTATCTGAAGATATAGGTGATTTAATCAAATGAATCAGTGACAGAAAAATCTCAATGCCTTAAAAACCGTTTCAGCATAAATCTTCTGTTTGATTTGCCATTTGAATCAGTTCCACTAGCATGACAGCGATCTAGTAGCAGATTGCAATGTAAGCTTCATAATAAAAAAAACATTGACTGACGTTTCTCGACCTTAGAGGTTTTTTAAATGTCAAGCTACCTAAAGATGTCTGCCCAGAAAACAACAGCGCAGATCTAGCCCTGATCTCTGATAGCCTCTCTGCCCTCTGAAACCAAGAAAAAACATCCTCTCTGTCGCCCACTGCCCTCTACAGCATGACCTCCGCCAACTCGAGGCAGATTTGACCTTGACCCAGTGTTGAGCGGAGCATATGTGACAGGGTCTGTTTCCCGCTGCTCCTGTTACCGTGCCAGTCGGACTCCTGAGCTACGAGGGACCGCTGGCATGAAGCTTTAACACTTTGTGCCACCCAGAATCACCTGAATCCAATAGGACCCCCCCTTCTCTTCCACCATCTGTCATAGACATTGAGAGGCTGCTGGGACAATAGACAGGCTGATGAATGTGTGTCTCTCTGCTTTTGTTTTGCTTTTTATATTCTATCTTTAATTTTAAAACAGGACCCTGGAATTTAATATTTATTTTATTTTATTCTCCTCTGTTTCTCCTTCTCCAAACCTCATTATTTCAAATTGTCGATCGTCTCGCTTTCTCTTCTGGTATGTGTTAGCAATACCCTTACAGCTTTTTATGCTTAATACATTGCACACTACTGAGGGCACTTTAAGTGATAGTTCACCAAAAATGAAGAATTTGTGTCATCATTTACTCACCATTGTGCTATTTCAAACCTGACTATCTTTCTTACGCAGAACACAAAAAACATATTTTGAAGAGTGTGGGTAACAGAACAGCAGTGGCACACATTCACAAAAACCAATGCAAATTAATATGTGTAAGTTCCCAACATTCTTCAAAATATCTTCATTTGTGTTCTGCAGAAGTCATGCAGGTTTAAGAGGGTGAGTAAATGTTGACACAATTTTCGTTTATGGTTAAAGTTTCACTTTAACATCCAATAGATGTAGATTTCAAACATTTTGGATACGATGCAGTTGATGTTACAGTTACAATGGTTATAAACTACAGTATTTTTAAAACCACATTCACCTTGCAAGAAAGTTATTTGAGTCACACCGAAACACATGACAGCCCCTCAAAGCAGTGAGATTCTCTTGCCAGTAACATTCAACCATCTTGGAAACCGTATTTCAGCATCTTAAATGTTTCCTCAGGTGGCACGGACATTATTTCATGCTTCATGGGTCAGAATACAACAGTACCCGTGTACAGAGGGGAAATCCAAGCTCGAAACCTCGGCATGGCCGTGGAGTCCTGGAGCATTGAAGGTGAAATACGGTTTATTGGATATCTCTGATTTTACGCTCACTCTGTGGACTTCTGTTCGTTTGTTTGTTCTGAAATGAGCTAGATCTCACACCTGTGACCTCAGTTGGTCAGACATCTGATGGTGTATTGTGTCTCAAAGCATTTGATTGAATACACAATCTTGATTGCTTAAATAATCCTGTTGTGTTTTGGTTTGTGTGAATCTCAGGAAAGCCTGTTTGGGGTGAAAGCGGAGAGCTGGTGTGTTTGAAGCCCATCCCATGCCAGCCAACTCATTTTTGGAATGACGAGAACGGCAGCAAATACCACAAAGCTTATTTTTCCACCTTCCCAGGTTCACTTCATCTCTTTTAATCAAAAAGAAAGTACAGGCAAAATATAGAATGCTGTCATTATTTACTCACCCTCTGTATGGCAAATCTTTCTGTGAAACACAAAAGATCTTTTAAAGAATGTCAACATTGTAACCTATTGACTTCCGTTTTTACCCAAAACCACTGAGACATGTTTCAAAATATCTTCTTTTTCTTTCCAAAGATGAGAAAGTGTCAAACAGTCAAATGCGTCAAAATGACTGGTGTCGGAATCTTTAGTTTTATGTGATTTATCCCTTTAAGAGCGAGTCATGCTTTTGATTTGGAAAACAAACACGCCGCTTGAGGTTGTACGCGAACTGCTGTGTTTTCACTGTATTGATTTAATGATTTCTGAGGGTGAAAAGAAGAAAAGTCTTGGCAGCTTTTGTTAGCATGAGAAAAATCTCTCTGAATCTTATTATTGCTGTCAGATTTAGGACGCAGGAAAAGGCCATCAAGACAGTTCAGCCTTATTAACATCACAGATGTGTCTGCATTAGACACACGATTGCTGTTTCTGTCTGTATCTGTGTGTATATCTACAATGTAAACGCATGTCTATCTGTCCATTCAGGAGTGTGGGCTCATGGTGACTACTGTAAAATAAATCCAAAGACAGGAGGAGTCGTCATGTTGGGAAGAAGGTGAGTCTCTCTTTGACTGCTTTAATATCATTATTTTATATTTAGGTGTTTTATAGAATAACTTTATTTGTCTGGTATGTTTGTTTATAACAGGGTCAAAATGAACTGAACGGGATAAAAAATTAATTATGAAATCCTCCTTTTTAGTTGCTTATATTTGAATCTATGCCTATTAAGAGAATGCACACTTAAAGTTTCATTTTTTTATTTTCAATTTATTTGATTATTTAAATTTACGCATTTTACTTCTCACATGTAATTATATAGGCAAATAATTATCTTATAATAGAGTATAAAGTGTTAGTCCACCTGCAAATAAAACTACTGTCATGATTTACTTAGCCAGAAGATGTTCTTAACATGTATATATTTTACAAGGGAGATATTTGGAAGAATTTAGCAAGTCCCTATTACCTACAAAACGAAAAATAGATATTTCGAATAATTTAGAAAAATGAGCAAACAAAATGTGTTAAGGAGCACCTTTGAGTACCTTGAATTAAGAGTATATTCTCTACAGAAAATATATTTTGTCTGTATTTTTTTCAGTGATGGAACATTGAATCCAAATGGCGTTCGGTTTGGAAGCTCTGAAATATATAATATTGGTGAGTCATATAGTATCAGTCAAAAGTTTTGTAGCACTATGTTTCCATCTGTACAATAATATTAAACTTTTCAAACCTATATAATAGTACAAACTTGAGTGTGGGAATCAGGGTTGTGACCTACATTTTCGGAAATAATCTGTGTTTGCATAAGATTTGTAATAAGATTTTACAAATAAGGTTTTTTTTTCATGTTAAAAGATGGTTATTTTAGCTTTCCAACTTGTCTTACTGAGATAAAATCAGTTTAAATGTCCAGATATGTATAACCAAGCCACTATGGGTAACCAAAATCAACTGTCCCAAACTTGCCTTATACTGTCTGTTCATTTAAACCTTTAACAAAGCTTGTTAGTGTGCTAAGCTTTTCAAATATAAAGGACATTTGTCATGTCGTCTTATGTAGTGGAGGCCTTTGAGGAAGTATCAGACAGCCTTTGTGTCCCTCAGTACAACAATGATGGAGAAGAGAGGGTGATTCTGTTCTTAAAGATGGGACCCAATAAAACCTTCAGTCAAGAGTTAGTGGGGAAGATCCGAAGCGCTATCAGAATCGCTCTCTCCGCTCGACACGTGCCAGCGTTGATACTGGAGACCAAGGACATCCCGGTGAGCAGGGTTGCACTTGTTTCACCTTGTTCTCTCTCGCTTATGTTTTCTTTTCTAAACCCCTAATGCACTTTTCAGTGGTATTGATTTTTCTTTGTGTTCATCTGTAGTATACGATCAGCGGTAAGAAGGTTGAAGTTGCGGTAAAGCAGGTGATCGCAGGTAAGGAGGTGACTCAGAGAGGAGCATTTTCCAACCCTGACTCCTTGGACCTCTACAAGAATTTACCTGAACTCCAGAACTTCTGATCGTGTGAAAGGTACAACACATCGAAACTCAAGACTTTTGGGACACCTTTTGGAACAATGAACCATCTGACTGTTGAGCGTTCAGAAATCTGAGCTCCAGGTTTTATCCACATGTTGTGATATTCACACTCTACTATGAAGTGGAACGGTTAGTGTCTGTACATATTATATTTCTGATAAATGTAATTCAGTTTCTCCTGAGTAGAACATTGAGAACGGCATTGAGATTCCAGAGTACTTGCATTTCGATGAGATTTTGCTCAAGGGACCTTTCAAAATCATCTTTTTCAGAAATGATTTTATCCTTCACCGTCTCAATATTTTAGCTCCGCTGCTCTGACTCATTGCATCTTTAAGACTTCTAAAACCTTTTTTATGCTATTCAACTTTCGTGACTTTAAAATGACACTAAGTTTGCTCATCAAATATACTGATATGTAATTGAATAATGCCAGCGTAATTTATTTCCCAAATATAAAAGAGGACTAAAATACAGAAACTCTATCTTGTTACTACAGTAAATGGTGTTTCACCAAATCTGCTGTATTTTTGCCATCTGTCTCACAGTGAGCATAGCTTTTTTTCAAATATAGATTTGATTGAACTTGATATATTTCACTGAAATGTTTCCATATATTTTTACATATAATGAAGGTACAGCATGAGCTGCTTGTGTCATGTGTTAAACAGATGTCCTTTAACAGACGTGGTATTTGTTTCCTGGTCTGTCATGGTTTATGTAAAGATCAGACTGGCTTATGTCAACCTTTAAAGCTCATCTTCCATTTTTTGGCTACCTAATCTGTGCTCTCATCATATTGGAATTTATTTTCCAAATTATCAATTTGTTTCTGTGTGTCACATGTAGGGATTCCACTGTTACTTTTTAATGTCCTTCCTGTTACAGTGTGTTCATCATCTGAAAGCTGTGCTTAAATTTCAGCAAACCTGAAACAGACAACATGATGAAAAGTATAGAGGCTGCATAAATGCTTCAAGGGTAGAGAAGATAATTTCGGACCGTCTAATACCTATATGATCTAAAAGGAAAAAAATAAGAAAAGTATGGTTAAAACATGGATTATGCAACATGTCACCCAACTATTTGTCAAGATGTAAACAGGAAGTTTATTCAAAAAGGCACCTTGTAGCAAATAAATGGTTTCAGGGAAGTTAAAAGAAGA
Source organism: Triplophysa yarkandensis (assembly GCA_033220385.1). Classification (NCBI taxonomy): domain Eukaryota; kingdom Metazoa; phylum Chordata; class Actinopteri; order Cypriniformes; family Nemacheilidae; genus Triplophysa; species Triplophysa yarkandensis. The sequence continues at coordinate 20,022,795 of CM065657.1, forward strand.
GTTATGCTGCAACTAGTCCAAAAGCCAAAGAATATGTGACATTTTAACAGTTTTAAAACAATTATGCATTAATTTGTACGAGATGCTATTCCAGCAGTTGTTTACAGACAAGAAGCCCTTTAGGCTAGTATCTGATGTACATTTGAGTCTGTTATGATTGTTTTCAGCTTAAAGTCATCATTTTCCCAGAGACGTGTGTGCGTTATGTTTTCTGGGTCCGTTGGATGTTGGGAAGGGAATTTTTCAAACTGTGACCTCATTAAGCTTCTGTTATGTAGCTTTCTATGCACATTAAAACAATTCCTAAAGTGTGTAAAGCATTAAAGGATCTGCTTTTTAAATTGGAAATCATTTTGTTTAGTGGTGCAGATGGTAAACAGTCCTTACTTCCAGTTCAGACAAGCAGGGCAGGGTCTGTTTCACCTCATGCCCACCCATGTGCCACCATATGCCCCATCTCAGTTTCGCTCACTAAGAAGAAAAAAGCTCTCCACGAATTTGACTAAATGTCATGTTTTTCCCCACAACACAACCTCTATTGACATGCAGGACTAAAAAATTTTCTATACTCAGTTTTTATGAACATTCCGAGATGTTCCGTTTTATTTAAAGTGTTTATTTCTTTTGATATGGTAGTACTGGAGGAAGGTTTTTTATCCATGAGGTTTTGTTTAGGGTCCTTGGTATTGTATTACATTAAATTAAATGTATATGGTGTACTACTAGTAATTGAAAGGTGCTGCTCTCCTCTCGACGGCTCACGTATTATCATGCTTTGAATTAATATTGCACATAAGTGAATGTGAATGGATACTAATATAGTTGAGAATATATTTGTACAAATAAATTATGCATATATGTCAATGGACAACTTCAGTGGAGTCCACCGGGAACATAATTCATGTATAAAATTGCTTATTGAACTTATAATTAAAAAACTAAGAACTCATTGTGATATGCACTTGTTTTATTCACTTTGTGCTTGGTCTTTATTTTATAAATATGAAATTTTAATTATATGGAACATCATGGCTCTTGTACATTTGTAACTGTGTTAAGGCCTGTCAAAGCAGGAGTATCCAAGAGCTCTTTAAAAAAAAGGAACAGCAGAAGCTTCGGTCATCTCATTTCAAGCCAGATTCATCTCTCCACCCTGATGTTTTCAATGTGATGATCAAAATGAAATCCTATCTCTGAAACAGAGCGAGAGCTGGCGCGCAAGAGGTGGTCTGAACTTAAATGAGAGGCTTCAAAGATCAGACAACACCTTCCCCATATGAATGCCGTCATTTGTGGGGGGAAAGAAGAGTCAAATTTGTAAGGGTTCAATTCGGAGGTACATGGAAGAAGGACGGGTCAGGTGCACAAGTGCATCTGGTGCATGTGATGTATTGTCAGCCGTCTTTCTCGACATGATTGAACCGTTCAGACTTGTCCCTCTGCAAATTGCCTCCGCTCAACATGTAATCTGCTGACCGGCCACTTGCATAGAGCATTTTACATCTGGAGTGCGAGTGTGTGTTTAAATGGAAGGGTAGGGGGTATTCATTTCGGAGTGGATGGAGGAAGGCAGACAGGTTCTGACAGGGACATTACACAGAGGGGTGAGTGCGCTGAGGGGGGCGGTCCTGCTTTCCATCTAGTCATCTTTTGATATTTCTGCATTCAGAGACGAACTACAGAACACTTTAGAAACGTTGCTTCTGATCATATGCGCAATAAGACGTGTGCATGTGCTTGCTTATACAATCCAATCTATCCTTACTGTAAAAAATGTAAATGTATTACATTTTATTTAATTGATATTCGATTTTTGAAATATAGTAAAGCATGTCAAGAAAATCAAGAAAAATACTGCAAATGTACAATTCAAGCGTAAAGGAAAGAAGCAGCTTTACTAACTGTTTTTAACATCAAAATATATTTTTACAAAAATTGACGCTCCAGATGATGGATGATTTGTCCTTTACAATGCTAAATCTAATTATGCATTTAATAATAATATTTGATTCTAATTATATGGAAAGATGCCATAACACTTATTGTATCAAAAACAGTTTGGTTATTCTGAGTTATTTCTCTTAAAAACTAAATTCATATTTATCTTTTTTATTTGATACATAAACTATGCTGTATCTTTATACAAATAACACAGAACTGTCAATAAATCATCATTATTAAAATTAAAACTATTTCAGTTGGTGGAGTTTTTGCATGCAACAAATGAAAGTATAACAGTATCTCAATATACAGAACAAACCTACACATGAGTACTACGGACAATCTAAAGGCATGCAAACATCTTTATCATGAATATGTGCACATTAAGTTGCTTGTTGTTAAAACAAATTGATGTGTTTAGTTTACTTTATTTGTTTGCCTTAAAACTTCACTGGTTGTGAGTTGATACTACTACACCTTACTTTGTACTAGCCATTTTTTGGCACTTTTCACTACCAGTGTGAAACTTTTATGCAATAAACTCACATTCACTTACAGACTTCAAGAAATAGCATTTACAACCCACTTTACTTCCAAGCGAAAGGGTGAAATGTAATTGTATCTCTAAGGAATTCATTGGCTCATGACTCTCTTCCCGGAACGCCAGCAGTCGATTTCGAGTTCTCCGTCAGGCTTTATTTGTTGTTATTGCTAGGGCATTACCTTCATCAGATTTCAATTACTGTATATTACATAGATTAGTTTTTAGGATTATAATAAGCTGCAAAGTGATGTCAATATTGAAATACTTAAATCCTGAAATTAATTTAAGTAGGAGCAAGGGTTCCATTCTGATTTCACATTACCATTAAAATTGCCAGTGGTCAGTAGCCTTTCTTCAAAATTGATAACCTATTTTCTGTTGAATGTATTTATTCTTTTGATTTGTAGGAAAAGCTTAAATAAGTGAAGTAGCCAATTGCCGGTGGAATTGGGAAATGATTACTAAATCCTCTTTGCATTTAAGATTGCTAACGGTGTAATCCTCTCTGACAGCGCACGTTTGGTAAAGCCAAAGCTGCTGTGGAAAAAACTTTCAGACATTAACACACATACATCTACACTCACCTGTAAGAAAGCATATATGTCCCTTACTATTCCCCACCAGCCACACATTCTTGCATTACATACTATAAACTTTAACTGGAAACTAGTGATTTGGAACTAAAAACCTGGAATTTTTGATAATAAAGACATGAAACTAACCAACCAACCATGTCTCATAATACATAGGGAAAGGGCATTAACTTACCAGCCAACCGTTTGACCTTCTGGGAAATAAAAGTTTTTTTTTTTTTACAGCTGCTCATATGTTTAACCAAGTTTGTTTCTCTCTTGCTATATTGTAATTCTGTGATCTGTGTTTTGCTTTGAATTATAAAGTTCAAACACTAAAATTGTATCATATTCATCACTTTGTCATTCACAACCTGTATAAACTTTTTTTGTCCACAGCACACAAAGAAATCTGGGAATCAAACAACAGAGGCAACCAATCACTTTATTCCGGTTGTTCAAGTCAGTTCCAAGCATTCTTCAAAATATCTCCTTTTGTTTTCTATGCAAGAGGGAAATTCATAAAGGCACAAAATACAGAAGAGTGAATAAATAATTGCACAGTGTTCATTTTTGGGTTAACCATCACTTTAACCTCATATTTACACGTGTGATTATTTTTTCTTCAATTAAATCTGTTACATCAATAAGCTCATACAAAAATGCAGATGTGTGGTTGTTGTTCTTCCGGCACGTTGAAAACAAAAAAGGATTTTCTAAAAATGACATGGCACTTGATGCCAGATCAGCGGATGTTAAAGCTCAGTGACTGGAGCTTGTTCTTAACATCATTTAAATGTTTTATTCTCATGCTTTGAAAATGTTCTTTGTTTGAGGGCCAGCAGGGTGTTTCTGGAAGCAATGCTAAGGTTTTTCAGTTCTAAACCCTGTCTGGATTAGAAAGATAACATTTTGCGTGTTGTATGCCTTTTCAGCTTTTCAGACTGGTCATGAGGTTTGTAAGTGTGTGTTTATATGTATGTTTATGCATGTACGTGCACAGCAATTTCTGCAAATGGCGTTTCTCATGCAGGTGCATGCATATAGAATGTATGCTAATGACACGGCTTAGAAAGAACTGCTAGTTAATAAAACATGGGATTTGGTTCAGGTTGATGCAAGAAGTCAGGCACATACAAGTGAAAATGTTGCAGGGCTGGGTTTAGGTGCAGGCTCACATGTGTTCATAAATGACAAAATATTGCTGCAATTTAATTACATTAAATATTTATTTAAATCTATATGATTATATATATATAATGTATAAATATTTTTTGGTTGAATTATCCCTTTAAGGCAACTTTTTTATGGTTAATTTTGGTTAAATAAATTGTTATTGTATTATCTCATTGTTGTTCCTTTGATGATAAGATATTTTGTTGATGTGATTAGACTTTTTACAATGATGTTTCTGCCCATTGGCTGGTTTGAAAGCTAAGTGTGGTAAGTCTTAATGAAGACATCTTGAAAGTTTTTTAAATAAAATTGTTGGCTGTCCCAGGGTCAATATTTCAGCCCAGAGAATTAAGAACATAATTCCATTTCTAATCAAATTTCTCTTATATTAAAACTGTTTTGGGTGAGATATACAATACACTGTCAATCATTATTTTTCAGATTTGAGCCGTTATGCTGAAGTTAAAGATTTGCCTGAAAATGCAGCACGTGTGTGCGTGCGTGCGTGCGTGCGTGTGTGTGTGTGCGTGTGTGTGTGTGTGTGGTAATATGTATAAAGGCCTTGTGTAGATCAATGCAGTGACCACAAGCTTGCTGTTTGCAATAAATTGGCTAAGACAGAGAGAAAAGATTCACGATTCACTCAACTGATTCAATCAAATTATGTCCGCGTTTTTTATTTGATTTATGATAAAATATAGCACTAGAGGACAACACCAATATATAACCGAATAAAATCAATGAGCTCTGGATCTGAGGATGATGTGAGGAAACAAATGTTGTGTGTGTGTGTGTGTGTGTGTGTTAAGTGTTTGTCTCTGTCATGTTTGGTTCGTGTGCATGATGTAAGGAGACCATCATTGAGTTGAGTTATAACACCAGAGCTCGAGACTCATCTGTGATATGCTGTTGAATTGGAAACTAAATCGATTTTGATGTGATGTGAGAAAAATGGAAACCGCTCTGCATACATAATGCTCCAGCATGTTGTTGTTTCTATGTTTTACTAGTGTGTAAAAATCTAAAGTGCACATAGAATAGTATAAACCCACAAATAATTCGCAAAACATTTGCTTTAGTATGTATTTATACTATGGATGCTGCATTCTAGACAACTTTTAACTTATTTCTAACACAGAAATAAACTCCAGGAACAACAGAGGAAGTGTAATATCTGATCTCTGAATTGAGGGCAAATCTATGAACCCTGACCTTGCACTCAAAACATATTACTGTCTTATTATAAGTTTATTAACTCAAATAATTTGATTAACCCAAAAAAATGATGTATATTACAAATATATCAATGTTATGGAGATTTTCATGATAAAAACTTAAAAATATATGTTCATATTAGAAAAATTAACTGTGGGATTTTTTTATCAATTATTTTAATATTTTCTACTAAAAAACTATTTAATGTTTTTCGTAAGTTAATTGTAAGTAAAACAATTGACTTTCTTTCCTTCGCAGAACCAAGAGAAGATATTTTGAAGAAAGTAGGTAACCAAACAGCAGTGGCGCTTTTCACTTCTATTGTAAAAACAAAGACCAACACAAGTGAATGGGTGCCAGTTATCAACATTCTTCAAATTTTATTTTTTGTTTTGTGCAGTAGAAATAATTTCAAGCTGGCTTTAAAGAACAAGAGGGGATTCACAAATGATAACAAAATACTTTTTGGGGAAGAATTATCACTTTATGTGGCATGATGTGCAACTGATTAGAATCTAGTAACGCCAAAATCATGGATTTGATTTCATGGATTGCAAATTTCCAGAAACAAAGTATAGAATAAAGCAATGTTAGTGGCTTAGTTTAAAAGGCTCTGCCAAATACAAAAATGAGTCCAATTCCATTTCTTAATGGCATAACTGCATTTTTCTAAGCATGTAGTTTTTGTGCAAACAGAGATGCTGTGTGCACATGTGCTTATTCTGCATCTGACATCTTATTATGGTTACATTGGTTTAATTCTGCTTGACTTCAACAGTCTGTGGAGATTTTAAAGCTAGGGCTCATCTTGAGGAATTGCACAGCCATAGCTCTGGAGATGTCTTCAGCAATCTGACTCATCCAGGATTGTTCACAAGAGAATCTTTATGTGGTTTGGTCTAATCAAGTCATTTTTACAAACACTCCAGAATCAGTTTAATACCTTGCATAAACAGGGACTTTGGTTTCAAGCCTCTCATAGTCCATCCCTAAAACGACCACCTGCACGGACCCTTCAGATGATCCCCGTTATCCCATCAGGAATCGAGCCACATTCAGATTCGCACTCTCAGACATGGGGGAAACACTGTATGCTGAATATTCATGACAACCTGCCGCTTACCGGATGCTCGTCCAACAACTGACAGCCAGAGAGAAAACGTTTCCGCGCTCCGGGAGGGCCGGGGTGTGTCTGCCGGGCTGAAATATTCCTCTGGGGGCTGTTGCATCCAAAAATGTCAAAGGCACATTTGGCTTGTAGAACGGAGCTTATTTTTGTTCAGACGTGGCAGCTTAATGGCTATTACCTGGATTAGACAGCAATCTGTGACAGGAGCGAAACTGAAGCGGAGCACAGGCCCTTTAGTAAACACAGAGATATTGAATGTTTGATATGCATTATTTCATAAAAATGACACTTAAGTCACTAAAAATATCATTTTGACTTTAACACTGTTAGGTGCAGGTCAACCAAGTTGATGTGGTCTAGACTCTCTTTTCTTGACCCAGGTGTGTGCTAGACCTATATACAACCCTCATGCCATCCTCAACCCATCTCCGGCAATGCCCATGCTGATGGTGTAATAATGATCAGTAAAACAGACACCATCTGCCTGGGGGCGCGTGGCACCTAGGTCATTACACCAGATGGCATAGACTGCGCCAGCTGATGTGATTGTGTTAATAAACAGAAGTTTATTAACTGTCCTCTACCTCTCTCTCTCTCTCTCCCTCTGTTGTTCTCACCATCTTGTTTCTTTTCGCACGTTGTCATCCGTCGCTCGCCCTCTGCACTATCACTCCTCCCGCTTTTCCTACTTCCACTCGCCTTCCTCTGTGATGAGAAAAGCATCTGGGAGATGACAGCTTGTTAGCTCTCCGCTTCATTGCGACTCCGGCAAATGGTTTGGTGACAGTAACTTGTGGTGTGTTGAGAGCACAGCCCTCATCAGGTTTAATTACAGAGCGCCTCAGACTGTATAACCTCATGGACATGTGAGTCTGCCGGGGTGCTACATCAGCATCACTAGATGTACAACATACAGGAACGTAACTTGTCAATACTTTGTATTAAGGAGGCTTGAGAGTTCTTCTAGACCTGTTTTTTTTTACATCATAATTTTAGTTCTAAAAAGAAAATGTTCATTTATTCTTTTATTTTGTATCTGTTAATAGTTCACCTAAAAATAAAAATGTATTTAAAAAAAGATATTTGGAAAAATGTCTGTAAAAAAGAAAATTGTTGGTCTCTGTTGACTTTGGTTTTGTGTCCAACATGCACCCAGGATTTTTGGTTACCAACAATTTTCAAAAAATCTTTTGTGTTTTGCTTCATATGACACGATGGTGAGTCAATGATGACAGAATTTTCTTGAGTCTGCATAAAATCCCAAGTATCTAGGATTCCTCAGGATCACAATCATCACACATATTTTAGTTTTACAGGACCCTTAGAATCTATTAATTTAGTTTTATTTAAAGGGTTATAAAAATTGATGCTGTAATTATTTGATGGAAAATTAATATCATAATGCATAAGGTTTAAAGTAAGTAAAATAAATGTGTTGCATTTAAAAATGTTGATGACATAAGCAGAAAGGTAATACTTGACCAACTTCTCAGACTAAATAAGAAGTATTGTGTTGTGCTTATTGTGTCAGCATGATAATTATCCAAAAAGATAATGAAACATTTTTGTGGGGTGTCTGTCACCTGTTTAGTCTGGCATTGGATGTGGTTTCGCGGACTACCAATTTGTCACCCACCAGCCGTGCTCTGCATGCAACAGATTGTCCTGGCTTTGTATTTTCAAATCAGATATCATTCTCTCTTACACCAGAAGCTGTTCCTATCCTGCTTTTATATACAAACTGCAAAAGAGTAAATTCGAATTAAAAGCTTTCAAAAACAGTTCTCAAAAGTTTAATAGTAGCATAGAATTTCCTCATTATAAACATAAATACTGAAGCTGTTTTGCGTTGCTGCTTTTGAAAATATGTTGTGCATAAAACAACTCAAAGCACATTTTCTTAGTCTAAAAAAACAATCAAAACATGATAATTCACCCAAAACTGAAAAAAAATTCTAACATTAATTTGTCATTTCAAACATGTATGCGTTTATTAGTTCTGCGCATCACAAAAAATTATATTTTAAAGAATGTTGTGACCTGAACAGCACCCAATGACTTGTATTGTTTTAATACAATGTGTGTTTGTGTTCAGACTACACAAATCTTTTTGGTTGGTATAACCTGCCATTTTTTATTTGTTTCCCTAAGTAATATTAACTTACATTTCAATAAGTATTAGATGTATTTAATAAATAGTGATTACTTTAATCTGGTTATGAGTTTAATTTTACATTTCAAAAATTGTTAGATATTCTACAAGTTATATTTTCACTGTGGGTGCCGCCACTGTTACCAACATTCTTCAAAATATGCTGGTAATAATGGCGTCACCCTCAGTGACCCATTACTTTCTAAAGAAGAAAAGCATGGGTGGGTAAATCACAGAATTTTTGGTTTTGAATGAATCATCAGTTAAGGGAAATCTTTATTATATTTAACAGGTAAAATAAAAGTTTTAAGCATATGAATATAAATAATTCTTTTTGGCTTTCTATTAGATAAAATAACTCATGAAAAGGAAATCACTATACACAAATTGTCCTTCAAACATTTGTCAGATCAGATCAGGGTCTAGAGTTCTGATTCAATTGTCTACATTTCTCAAGAAGCTTTCATAAATAAATCATCGGCATGCCAAGCCCTATTTTTGGATAATTCCATCTGTCTACCTGTATACAATAATATACACATTAAGTCCATCTGAACCTATTCGTAGTGACCTTTAATTTTTATGCACATACAACATCACCCCTTCATTCTCTAATTGCAGTTCGTTGCAGCCATCTGTCACACGATGGCCTGCGTCTCATTCCTCCTTTTTGTTCATTAGCACAATTATTCTCCCTCCGTTTGTGAGCTGTGTCTGGTCATTCGACAGTCATATCACATTCTTGGCACTCACTAATGGGTCTTTGTGCGCTGTGAATAAATGTGTGAAGGCTGTTTCTGGATTAGACCCCAATGCTCTTTTTCTACAGTATTATGGAGTTTAAAATTCAGCTCATTAACCAAACGGCTTTATTGGCTAAGACCTGGTGTCAATAAGGTGTTTTCATGGGTGTTGCTGCTCCATCAAAATCCATTTTTACTCCCGTCAAAATGAGATTTGGTGGGCAGAGAAAGAGAGAGAGGTATTTTCTGAACCGAGCCCCATTGATTTTATTGTGTGTTACGGTGTGCATGTGTGTCAAGTGACGGGAGGCTTGTCCTACAATCATATCTTGTGTGGTTTGCAAGATCCATCATTTATTAGCTAAAAGTAATAGTTCCCCAAAAATTTAAATTCGGTCATCATTTGCTTACATTTAATCCCAACAAAAAGAGATAGACAAAAGATATTTGGAAGAATTGTTATAAAAAAAAATCTTCACAGGTCCCTCAGAAATCTCAGTTGCTAACATTCTTCAAAATATATTACTTTGTGTCCAACTGAACAAATAAATATATACCACTTTGAAATAACATGAAAGTGCAATAATGATAGAATTCACATTTTGGGTGAACTATCCCTTTAAATCAAACTCTCTTGATAATGAAACATCCACCGCAAGGCATTGTTAATAGCAAATGTTTACTCCCAAGTAAATAAAGACTCTTTAAAAAATTATTTAAATATCTTTATTTTTCGTCAACAGAATGAAAAATTCCTATGATAATTTGTGGTGCCCCTGAATTCTCAGTTGAGAGCAATCCTTCGAAATATCTTTCTTTGTAGTCATGCGATCAAATAAACGAGATTGAGAAATGAAAACTAGAAATGAATTAGAACAACTGCAAGGTAAATACATTTATATTACATTTTTTTGGTGAAACTCTCCCGAGTAATAAAACATCTCCCTTGAGGCCCGAGGCATAAGGGTAGTCAATGAAGCCCCAGAAATCCCATGCGTTATCATTCTTCCAAATATCTTTCTTTGTGGTTAACCGACCAAATAAATGCAAAAAGTTTGTAAAGCCTTGAGGGTGAGAATTTCAATTTTGGGGTGGACCATCCCTTTAAATCAAACTCTCCGGAGTAATGAAACATTACCTGTGAAGGCCAGAACATTATGGAAGTAAATGTTTATTCCAGAGTAAATATAAAAAATTTATGCAAATATGCCTTAGAACTGTTTTTTACGAAGTCTTACTATATCTTAATTTGTGGTCAACAGAGCAAAGAATTCCTGTTGCGCCAGTTAATCTTAGTTATAAACATTCTTCCAAATATCTTTCTTTGTGTCCAACTGAACAAATAAACCTACAGTATACAGTTTTGGAACAACTAGTTTATAATATAAACAAGTAATTCATATGTCCATTTTGGTTGGTTTGTCCCTTTAAATCCATTCCTTGGGAAATCCAATGCATTGGGTTACTAAATGTTTATTACAGACCAAAAAACAAGTAAACAAGTTATAATGCTTCATACACCCAAAACACTCAGAAGAGAACATTGCAGAAGCTAGGAAAGCACACAAGTAACCAAAGCAGCAAATTGAAATTTGATTGCAAGACGTTTGCCTGTTTTTCAATGACTGTATTTACATAATTCAGTCTATCTGAGCACTACTCTGTTAATCAGCACACTGGAGCTGCCGTGGGACAGAAGGTAAACTGGCTGCTTTTCATTTAAATTAATGGATGTGTACTGAGCATGCGCAGTCGGACCCTTCCCTGCAGGCCTCATCGCTCTGCAAGGTAGCCAAACTGATGAGCGACGCTCGAGCGTCACCGCAGCGACAAAAACACTGTCTCGCTCTGTGAATCAAGCCTTGCGGGCTATCCCACGGGACACAATTATATGCAAATGAGGGTAATTAAGTCCTTGCGCACCGCGAGACGAGATCAAAATTAATATTTACACTCTTCCTAATAAATCCGTCTATCTCTCCATCCTTTCTGCAGGTGGCACGCTTTCTCTGGGGTAATCTGCTGGCAAGTGAGATGTTTGCTTGAATCACGCTTCATTGACACTTCCCGCTAACAGCAGAATCATGAAAATGTTTCATTATTGTTATTATTTCTTATTTATAATTCACATTATCATTATTGCGGTGATTGGCACGTGGATTAGGGGTCGTGTTTATTTTTCAGCTCACTTCATTTTGGAGGATTGCACCCAAAAGCCTGACAGCGCGCTTAATTCGGTTTATGTGAGATAAATTATCACAGGGGGAATGAAACTCCTGGATAAAACGAACGTTTTTATTTCACACTAAACTAATGAAATGTCAGCAGCACACCGCCTTCATTGTACAATAATCAACTCTCGAAGCTGGGATAAAAAAAATGCAAAAATTGGAATATATAACACGTGTACATTAACACAAGTTTAACTGGTATAATGCATAAATGTGATGTAAATGTATCACATGTTTTTCTACCATATTGCTGATAGTTTTATAGTTTTTAGGTATTTTGGTTTCACTAGATCGCTCTTTTCCTAAAACCAGAAGTTGCTTGTTTACAAAATCCGCCTCCTTATAGTCTTGATATTTTTTCAATAAAATAAAAAATGACCTGTCACTAAATTTTAGCAAAACTTTTTTGTTTTAGACATAAATTAATATTGTTTTATAGAAAAGTATTGTTTTTATTGAGTTTAATTGTTTATAATTATATGGTTATTTCTTTTTCTTAAACATTCTCCTTCGACATGTTGTAGTAAAACCATTGCAAAGTGAATGGGATATTCTTCAAAATATATTCTTTTGTGCACTGCAGAAGAAAGTCATGCAGGTTTAAAATGAAAGGAGGGTGAGTAAATAATGAGATATTGTCACAACTATTAAATCTTACCATCTTACCATCTTCACTTTGACCTTTGATCTTTCACCTCTGCACTTTATTAATCCCAAGGCCTGTAATTTATTTTTAGGGTCCGATAAGATGTTGTTTATCAGACTTAGAAAGCCTTTAAAATGTCAAGATGCTTGTTAAAGTCATAGTTCACACCAAAATAAAATTCTGTCACCATTTACTCTCATTTGAAATGACAAGGAGGTTAGTAAATGATTTAAGAATCGTCATTTTAGGGTGAATTACCTTTCCAAAGACATAATTTGCAGTCAAGCAAACTCCATTTAACTGAAATTCCCTCTTTCTGAATTCCAGATAATGCACACATGCTAGTTTAATGGTTTTCAACTGGTTCCACTCTGTTCTCTCTCTGTTTTTATGATTATGGATCTCAGAAGAGCGGATAACAGATTGATGCAGAATATGGGCATAAAAAGGATTTGGCTTCGTTTTCCAGACACTCAGATAAACGTTCCCTCGTGACATGCTGGAGTATTTCACGTTTCTCTGAATACGTTATGCAGTTTGAAAAAACCTTTACACCTCTGGTCCTGTGAAGACTGATGACTCGCAGTGCTCTTAATTCATCTGAAGAGGCTTGTAAACAAATGAGGCCGGACAGGCGCAATATGGATACGTGCTCCTGATGTCTAAAAGACCAGGAAGTTATGACTGCACACGCTTTGTGGTTCTGTTCCGGGTAATATACTCCCAGCACATTCAGTCATTATAAACGGACCACGGTCAGGGCCAAATTGACATCAAATGAGGGCTTTGAATTAGCCCTTCTCGTCACCATTGATTTATGCTCAGTGGTAAATTGCATCTCCTGAGGAGCCGAGCGTTTAAACAACAGCTTTTCAAGAGTGTAATTGATCTCTGTGTAAGAGATCCTGAAAGGGCTGGAGGCCTGTTCAGGAAAACATTTATTTCTCTACGACCTCAAGAGAAAGAAAAATATCTGTTTCATCTATTTCGAAGAGGTTTGAATGGACTTTTTTTCTGAGTGAGTTTTTTTATATGCTTGTTTTATGAATTGCACTCTTATTGAAGTGCTTGATGAAACGTGGTAAGTTTGCACATTAGAATCTTATGGGTGTAACTTGCGCTTTTTGCTTTTATTTCTCCATTATGTGGCGCAGCAGAGCAAAAAGTGACGTGCGCTGCAAACACAATCAGTTTGATGGTCAGCATTTACACAAGTTAAGCTTTATACAAAATATGAAAATTATTTTGTCATTTACACACCTCCCTGTCATTCCAAACCTTCCATTTTCCACTACAGAACACTAAAAGGTATTTTGAAGAATGTGGGTATTCTAACAAGAACGGCCACATGAAACCACTGTGACATTTCTTAAAATATCTACTTTGTGTTTCACATTTAAAATAATCATATACTGGTTTGAATCACATGACCTGAATAAATGATGATTGGGTGATCCATAATGGTTAATTGATTGAAAATTGGCTGTGTAATTTGGATGTTGGTGTGGTTTGCGTTTATGGTGTCTTGTTCTGCAAACTAATGAGCAGTATTTCATGGAAGCCTTGTGGTGTGTAACGCTCTGTTGCTGGTCTGTCCGTCCCAGCGATGTGCCTGCTTGCATGCCCTCTGAGCCCTGCAATTCACCCACTGTTAATGAGATTCTAATGTATGCGTGATGGTTCAACAAGCACGGAGCTGCCTTTCTGCACCAGGGCTCATGTTCAGTGTGTCATGTGTGTGTGTGTGACACTGACAACAGTGTGCATGTGTGTGTGTGTGTGTGTGTGTGTGTGTGTGTGTGTGTGTGTCTGTGCGTGCGTGTGTTTATTCTAATAAAGATCATTGTAGTTTGTGCTTTCCTCTTTGAAGCCAGGTCATCTTCCTGTAGCGAACCGTTTTTGGTGGAAAATCATTCTTTATTAAAAGCAATTCTTTTGAATTTTATACTTATTTGTTGTACTGGGTTGGGATGCTTTCGAAAATGTGGTGCCATCTGTCAAAGGTGTTTGCCTACCCACAGCCTGTAATGCTGGACTGGAGAGGACAATAGACATTAGAGAATGGTTGGATGCTTCACACAATTTTAAAGGGATGGTTTTCCCCAAAATAAGAATTCTGCCATTGTTCACTTACCCTCGTGTTATTTCAAACCTGTTTAGTTGACGGAAAAGTAGATATTTGGAAGAATGATAGCAATTCCCATTTCTTGGGCAACATTACCTATAAACATGTTTTTGTTTTGTTAAAAATAAAAGAAGATATTCTTAATGAATCTACGAAAACAAACTTTGCCTGCTTTGGTAATCAATGATGTCCCAGATATCTCAATTTCGGAACATCTTTAGGACGAGTAATTCATGATAGAACTCTCATTTTTGGGTAATGTTGTACACGACAAGCAACACAAAGAACTAAAGAAAAAAGTGATCATGATGACATGAAATTCATCTGGTTGAAACATGTTTTCCTAGGCTCTGAAATAAAATTACTTGAGAATTAAGAACGCTCAAATGTGTGTCACAAAAGGAGTGCAAGAAGACCAAAAAAAGACAACAAAGAGACGGAAAAAGAGGGCCGATTGTATTTTTCTCCTAAATGCACAACACAGTGTGCCCGAAAATATGGGCCAAAACCATTGATTCCCAAAAGCCGAGCCTGGTGATTAGACGCAGAAGGAAACAGAATGCATCAGATTCACTTGCCGCATTCATCATTCACGCTCTCAATAGAGCTGGAAATATTCCACTCTCCTGAAAAATAAGCACGGCTCGAAATACAGCCCTGTACGATGCACAAAAAAATAAACGTGATAAAGACAATTTCAAACAAATGACATTTGCATTAAACCGAATGGGGAATACAGATTCAACATGGGGAACAATTCTGAACCAGTATAATAAATCATCTGTGATTTTAAACAAGACATTATTCTTTCCCCAAAATACAGAAGATCAGAGGTTTGCTTTTAAGGAATCTGCCTCGTTTGGGCCACACACAGAGGAAAGATGTTTATTTGGGACTCACTGGGGGTCGCTATTACTCCTCTTTTGGAGTATTGCAGAACCCCCCCCCCCTCCAATGTAAAGAATACTCACACGTGTCATCATTCGTCTGAGCAGTCAGCTGGAGAGCACGCAGGGTCCGATCCCGGGTTCGAACCCCGGAAAGCACGAAAATGTCAAACTCGAGTTTGTTAATCAAATCAAATGTTAGCACATTTTTGGAGATAAATGTGTTTTCCTGTCATTTTTATACAACTTTTAAGCCTCAGATTAACGTTTTTCCTTACTCCGTTACTGTTAGACACTTTATCATTAAAGTTGATAAATATTTAATTTCAATACATGCAATGTGTTATTATTCTTCCGTATTTAATTCCATGTGTCTTAATTCTTCCCTCATACACAAAAATCGTAAAAAAAAATGACAAAACCGTTTAATTCCGTTGACTTATCTGCGTCACTGGAGGCGGGCGTGAGAGGTTCCCGTGTGTGATTGGCTAGCTCCTCAGCGCACCTGTTCTGTCGGCGTCGCTCATTGGCTGCTCAAAACGTCAATCAATTCCAGGTCCTCTTCACGCGCTTCCCTCCCTTTTCGCCGGAGCGCGAGCTTGACAGTTGGCCCCTCTGTCTCTGGAGAACTGCAGAGCAAGTTCGCTGAGGTGAAACAAGCGCAAAACCAAGCATGTCTGCGCCAAAACAGCGCAAATGGAGCCATGGGAACATTTCAGACAGAGTTAACGGCGACCGACGGTGGTTTTGCACCCCTGTGCGCCGAGAAACGCATCCGTAGGACGCGCGCGAGCTCGGTGTTGCGCGCACAACGCCAACTTCTCCCGCCACACCGCCGCCGGTCTGGAACTCAACATTTGTGTCCTAAAAACTTCACAGAGGGGGGAATAACACCCCCAGAGGAACATTAGAGACACATTTCCACTTGTTCTGCTTCACCACAGAGAACTGTCATTGTGGTTTAAACGGAATTTTGGTAGAATTGAGCCATTTTTGGATCTCCAGTGTCGTTTCCGCACGAGTTCCGGGAGGATTATGCCATTTATTCAAAAAAGTGTCAAATTAGACAGTTCGTCGTGTTGTTTTTGAACAATATTCTCGCACACAGAACGCCAAAGATGATCGCAGGAAGGATGACGTTGCTGCACGCGCTCCTCATCGTGTCTCTCCACCGGGGTAAGGACGCATTTACGCACATACAAAACTTCTTAAACTGTTCTTTCATTGTTTTAAGTGTCTGATCCGACGAACACAGGGGAACAAACAGTTCCTCATCCAGACAGATGAGCATTGCATCTTCATGTTTTAAAGGAAAAAGTTACTGTATTCAGAGATGATCCCTGCTGTTTCCTGTCATATTGACACATTTTGACATCTTATTTCACTCCTTAGGTATCTAAAAAGCAATGCACACTTCTTTATAAGTGCTGTGTGTGTTTGAGAGGATGCTTTTCTTTTAAAAGTATAATAATAGAAATGTAGGTTCCTCACCTTGTGTTTTGCTCTTTTTCTTGAATTATGTATGCTTGTTGTTGTCTGGTTTATACAGATGTAGATCATCTTAAACCAAATAGTTTTGGACTTCTTACATATGGGTTTGGGAAGAAATGGTGTGTGGTTTGTGTTAAAATGTATTAATTTTAATTCAAAATAAGGGCATGCTTTATTATAACATTTGAGTCGAGAGTTACATGGTTTAACGTGATACCTTTTGAATTTTGGAGTGAATGTAGGGTGCAATATTTCCTATTTCACCCATGTATAATTGAGCATGTTAAATGAGAGTGTTCAGTAACAGAGAAGGCAAGATTAACATATGGTAAACTAGTGCTTTTCAGAATATTGTTAGGCTGTTTATTCTTTATATCATCAGCTTAGATATGACCTTTATAAACTCCTTTTTATGTACAATTTTAATGCAGTTAGCTTTGAGGGAATTGGATATCAAAGAGTTCCAAAAGGTAATGTGTCACTAGTTGTTCCAAAACATACATTTCTTTTTGATGAACAAAGAGGAAAAGATTTGAAAAAATGCTTGTAAGCAAACTTTTATTAGATCCTATTTACTATGGAGTGAAAGAAAAAATGCAGTCAAAATCAACCTTTTGCTCTCCTATTTCCTTCAATGTCTCATGTTTACTCTGGTTACCGTTGGGGTCCAAGAACTGTTTGGTTATAAGCAGTTCTTCCTCTGTGTTCATCTGAACAAAGAAACCGCACACATTTAAAACAAATTAACGGTGTGTAATTGATGACCGAAATTTTATTTTAGGTCCGAACAATCCCTTTAATTCCTAATGGACTTTAAACAAAGAGATACCTGCTGTTGTTAAGGTGAGCCACCTTTTTTTCGCCCTTCGCAGAAGCAAGCGACAGTGATGAAATGACCAGACTTGTGTCCCAGCAGCATGCTTTTTCTGTTTATTCTCTCCACCCAATGAAGCCCTCAGTGGCCTTTACATCTATTTTTACTTGCACTATCCCAGCAAGTCTGCAACTTGACATATCATACAAACAAACAATTAGGCTGTGGGTCTAAGACGGAGACGGACAGGAAGTGCAAAATTAGAAAGTATGTGCTGGAAATCTTAGGAATGGGTGAACATGAGCTATGACAAGTTTGCCCGAGTGAGTGCGCGGAGTGTGGGGGTTAGATGGTATCACAGAGGTTCACTCTGGAGACAGCATTTGCTGATCTAGCACTGAAACTGTCATCATCATCATTACTGTTATTCAGCCTCTGCAGCAAAGGTGGCCTCACACCGTGCGTAATAAACTGCAGTCAAAGGATGCATCACTTTCAAACAGTGTATGTCTTGTAAATGCATGGATTTGTGTCCCGTGAGCTGTAAAATATCCCCAAGAACACCTGGCAGATTTGTCAGTATTATTTGAAAGTGTCAGCTATGTGTATTTTTAGTTTTTCTTATAATTACAGACCTTCTGACATGTGGAAAGATGACTGTTTCAATTGCGTAGCATGCAAAAGGTGGAAAGAAAAGCTCCGTGTAATGTAAATCTGTGCATGGTGCCGGCATGCCAACCAAATGTTGACAGTTTAAGGGTCGATGTTATCTGTAAGTCAATTACACAAAATTTGCTGTTTTTCTGCTGAAGGCCTGAAAATGCACCGGTTCTTGACGACCACATTGATAAATAATGAGAGGAAAGGTGTTTGTTGCTTCTGGGAATTTTTCATGAGTAACTGACAAAAGCAGACGGATGTTTACAGAAGTACTTGTTCTAAAAGACAATTGTAAAATGTCCCTCTGCCTTCCTTCATCTTTAGAATCCATCCTTTTGGTGTCTGAGGGCTTACAGGTCTGAACAGTTGTAGCAAAACCAGAGGTGTGATTAAAACTGTCAGACTATCGGGCTGTCAAACACAGTTGCCCTGCAACATACGCACATACAACCCGGCAAAGACGCACTGGCCATGTTTGTGTGGCGAGCGGAGGACCCATATGTTGGAAGGTTGGCTGAAACCAGGGAGATGATTTGCTCTAGGGAGACTGTGAAGCCTAAATCTCCTTCTCCGCATACACACACATGCACACATGCAGGCTTTCTTACACGCACAAACACCTTTTTTGGACATTTATGCCGACAAACTTTCTAGTTAAGCTGTACTATTGTAATTTTTTTCAATTCAAGCCAGGGAATTTCACTGCTGGTAGCGTGAGCGCAGCATGTACAGTATGTGTGTACTTTTAATAATCTATATTCAAAGAGGGATAATCAAGAAGATATTTCCCCACAGATTGACATCCAGAGAGAGAAAGAGAGAGAAAGCAGAGGAGGGCTACAAATGAGTAAAAGTAATGGCTGTGATCATTATCACCTATGTTTTAATTGAGATAATGACCCAGAGGAAGACAATAAAACTCCGGAAGGAAAGATTTCTTTTTCTCTCCCTCTCTCCTGCCTTTCTGTCATTTCCCCTCAATTTTTACTTTTTCAATTTCCCAGAAACGACTGCATGAAATTTCATCAGTTTTCTAGATAGCCATGGTTGCACGATGCTTAAAAACTCTGAACAAAAGAACATTACTTTTTGGGAGTCTAAGGGTAAATGTTTTGTTTAATATACCACTTTGTGTTCCCATACGAAGTCTGTAAATGTTATTTTGTCACTTTTAACCCTCCGAGCTAGAAAGTATGCAAAGACGAAAATGATTTTCTATTACAACTGCAGAAAGACCAGTTAGCGAGTTTTATTTTTGCGAACATAATAAAATTGAAAACTTTCATCTCAGCAAATTGATTTCTTTAGGATTCAGAAAGGATAAATGAAGAGTAGAAAATCATTAGACCGTTGGAGCGTGGCCGTTGTGGAAACATATGGAGTTTGCGAATAGTACACAGTGTGTAGTGCAAACACTTTACTTTTATTTATTCATTTACTCATTCAGAGGCTGTAACTAGTAAATGACATTTCTGCATAGGGAAGGACAGAGAGATAAATGTAAAGCCAGCGTAAAAGAGAAAAGCTGACTATAATACAAATTGTAATACAAAGCACAATAAAGAATGATGGTTCAAGGGCTGGACAGCAACCTAAAAAGTATAAATGAATTGAGATGCTGTATTTTTTAGCTTTTTGTTTTTTTAAAATCATATTCTCTATTTTCAAGCTGCTGGAAGGTATATCTCCATCAGGGATGGCTCATACATCATTTAACATGTACATGCCCTCAGAACTCCTGAGAAATTATTGGCATTATCATTAGCTAGACTCCTGCACTCTCCTTTGAATGTATTGTAGCCATATGGTATTAGCTCTGGAAATTACAGTTGCTTCTGTGTTATTATTCGACCATCATTCTTTACTTTCTTCTCACATTGGCCATTTTCTGAATCGATTATGCTGGGTTGCTTTCCGGTGATGCGACTGAGTGAGAAAGAGAGATAAAAACAAGAGGATACTGAAGATGTTGAAGGTGCCTCTTGTTTATGTAGATGGAATAATTAACACTCATTAAGAGGGTGATGAGAGGCTTAGGGTTTGTGCTACTTGTTAGGATAATTAGAGTCAAATAGGCCTCATTATGCAAATTGGGAGGAAGTGCGATTCTGCCAGTGTTTACCTGAACTTGACGTACCGATGACCTCGGATCAAACGAAAATGACAGAGAGGCATAGAAGCTAAAAAAAAGATGGAAGATAATGAGATGATAGAGAGAGGAAGGAAATAGGAATACAGAGCTGTACAATAAGAGCTGTGAAGAGTAATTGGATAACAAAACAAGAGCAGGCGAATGAAATATATCATCTGTAATTAAATATAAGCTCAGACCGCAATAAAGAGGCTGCTCCATTTTGAAGAAGGAAATGAAATGTTTCTGAAATAATTTTACCGTAGAGAGATCTGTGGGTGAGACAGACTTTCAGGGCATTCTGCTTGAGAAGAAAAACAACTCTTTAGCATTATGGGTAAAAAAGGTGCAGTGTAAAAGCTGACACTGTGAAGTCATTGTGCCATGGTGAAGAACACTTGATGTGTCAGTATTCTCACTGTTCCTCTAGAGAGCACTTTTGTAGTGGTCTGCCGCGAAGCTTAAAGTGCTAAAAGTCGAGACTGTGTGAAATGTGCTTCAGGTTTAGGATTTTATGTATTTCAGTGCGTGTGTGTGTTTCGTGTGCATCTTGAGAGTTGTTTATGTGTCCGTTGACCTCTGTTAGGCTACTGCGTTTGTGTGATGGATCGAGGCTTGCAATAGCTGCAGGCCTCTGAGAGTGATTAGTCCTCAACATGTTGGCTGTCCGGCTGAGTTTTGGCATTGCTCGTGCACTGACGATGAGACCCGAGTGACTTTGCTCAGAGTTGGGTGGGGTGCCTCCACAGTGCTGTGTGTGCACGCGTGTGGCCGATCTTGGCATAGGATCACTCCATCACTTTGCCTGGCATAAGTTCTGTCAGATGGTCTGTCTGCTTGGCGTGACCTTACTGCTCTCTGTGCGCCTGTGATGCCGTAATAGATAAAAATGCTTCTGGTCACAGAAAAGCTTTCTTGGCAAAACAACTTGTGGAAGGAAAAGAGAAATAAACAAATTAGTATCCCGCGTGGTGCGGGAATCTGTTTTAAATGTTTCGCATCGTGTAAGAAACAATTTCCACTTCTCTCTGCTGGTAGCCAGATGAACGACCGGGTGTATATTTGTTCAGTTTAATAGGTCTACTAATAGGAAGAAAACACAATTTTCTTGAAGTAATCAGACAAGAATAGTTTGATCAGACCTTATCTGATGCTAGTCAATGTTTAATAATCACATTCACTAAGTTGCATGCAGCAGAAATTGCGGCTAATAAAATGTATATTTAAATACGTCAAAGGAAATAATATTCACAAGATTTTCAAATCTACCTTTGTATTTTGGTGCAAGATTCTTCTTCGCGTGTTTGCCCGCCACAAAAAAATTAGGAAGATTATGTAATAAACATTTTCCACATAGTGTAGTTTGATAGTTGTGATGTTTATCCTAATAAACTCTTGGCATTTCTACTTACTTTTCTAACATCTCAAGTCACATCATTGTGTTTATGTGCACTTAATAATACCCCTCAACACCTACAGTGCATTACACACATTCTCACAATGATATTGATGCACATCTGACATTTTGAGGCTCCATCCGTCAAGAGAGGGAGGAGAGGTGGGGCCAGTGACATTTCATGCAGCCATAATGTTATTCATTATGGCAGAGGGGCACTGGAGAGGGTACAGCGGGCGCTGCCTGTGTGTGCCACAACCCATCTGTCTCCTTGCCCCCTACTCTTCTCGCTCACTCCTTCTCTCTCTCTTTAACTCTGGGTGAAATGGTAGGAGCGTCTTTCCTTTTACCCTGAGGCCTTCGAGATATCCCTGCCTGCTATCCCCTGATAAGACAAACCTATATCACTTACCTTTCCCTCTCCCGTGCCTCTCTCTCCTCTTTAAACTTTGCTGTAGGGGGAGACAAGACTAGAATCTTTAGGGGACTTAACGGAAATGCGGCGAAAGACACCTGTGATACTAGCTTCCACATAGGATTCTTTCATAACAAATTTAAAATTTGACCTCTTTAAAGTGCCACTGCTTTGAACGGGGTTGTTAGTGATGGTGCAAAGCTGACTTTTTGAAATGTATCAAGGTATCACACAGAATGACTCATTTTTGCTGTTAAGGAGGTGATGGGAAATATTTAAAAAAATGTTTTGGAAGGTGCAAATGACCCGAGCCAGATTAAAAGCTCTCATTCATTAAATTTAAGATTTCTTTTTCATAATAAAAAAAAATCAATTTAAAGCAACTCATCATATAAACATACACATCGGTGATACTGAATTAACATATTAGCCATATTGTTCTGCTACTGAAGTGTTATTGGCCAGTTGTGTCTTGGCATACGTTTACCGACTGCTCTCCTCAATCCACAAGGTTTTAAACTGCTCTCCAATCTCAGGCTCTCCCTCTATTTCTCCCATCTGGCTGTTTAAGTGCTGTTTACTCGTTTGCCATTCCTGAGAGAGGTAATTAAGAACGGTACATAAGTGCGAGTGAGTAAGGCTGGGAAAGAGAGACGGTTTTATTTTGTCTAAGTTCTACTTGAAACCCAATGCCTGGTGTGTCTCTCTCTTGCCTGCTTGCTCTCCTTTTCCACCTGCCTCCCTCATTTCATTCCTCTTTTTCCATTTCTAGCTGTCATTTTTCTGTCATCCAGTTCTTCTACACGCGCACTCTCTGTCTTTCTCGCCATCGCTCAACTCTCCCTCTGTGTTCAACATGTTCCATTCTGTTAGTGCTGAAAACATATTCACAATGGTGTGGAGTATTGAGATTAGCCTAGGGCTTAACCCAAAAGTATCCCTACAAGCAGATTGAAGTTTAAAGATTTAAGATCAGTCTTTGCGATTCTCACTTGAGAGAGGGAAACAAGAGAATCATTTTTCGGGACTAGTTAACGTCTCTCAAGATGAGAGTCAGAATCTTTTACAGCGATGACTTTTAAACCGTTTCTCTTCTACTTGAAACCTGCACAAGAAGAGGAGGCTATTACGTTCTGCAGTTCTTCTTTTACAGCTATTCTCTCATCATTGATAAAACAGTCTAGCTTTTTTTTTTGAGCTATATTCTCAACACACAAATGCTTTGTTTTCTCTAAGAGTGTTATTACAGTTCGTTCACATGTTTGTTAGTTGTTGATTTTTAAAGATTGTACTGCATTCTCCAGGTTTTTCCTCTATTCACTAACATTCTCCGATAATATCCTCTATTCACAAACCTGGATAAATGAGGGAAAGAAAAACAAGGACGTGGACCCTGGTTAAGTCAGAAATATATTTTATATGAAAGAATAATTTCAATGTAAGTATAAAATATGTATTGTGTGAAATAGCTTTTGTCCCCACACTCCCAACTATATTGTCACAGGAGATAACATTCTGAACATTCAGAAAATGAGACCGTTACAGTAAGTAACAAGTTACAGGAACTTAATGATCTCCTTCATCTGCTAGTCTTTTGGCCAACCTCCTGCGTACCTTTTTGGTCCCCGACCTTTGAATGTTTATGTAGGTATAGATGATATGTGTGTTATTGTGATGTAGTAATGAGCCTCTTTGCAGATCTGATACTATAAAAGAGCTAATCTGGCATGGCATGCATCTCTGTTTACAAAGTTAAAGTGAAGGAGTGAAAGGAACACTGGCATCGATTTCTTCCTTAGCTTGTTCATGTTTCCCTCTCCCTAAACCATACTTAAAATTTAGTGTTGCTTCCTAGGGCTGTCATTGCTACAACTGTTGGTTGGGGTTAGAAATCCCTAATGGGATATTTACCCAAAATTAAATTTTCTTTCGCAGCCTGTGGGTTGTTTTTGTTTTTGTGTCCTTAAAGTACAAGTAAATAGTTGCTCTATTATAAAAACTGCATAGTCTTTAGCTTGTCAGAACTAAAAGATCTAGAGAAGATATTCTTCAAATCTTACCTCATATGCCTACACAGACTTAGCTCATGTCCTGTAGATAGCTTGAAAGAGCAAAATCAAGAGCGTCTTTTAAACATCAATTCTAAGATTATCAGGCCCCCGATTTGCAGGCCTATGTACACATTTGAAGAAGGGAGATATCAACCAAGCTTAGGCATTCAGTCATTGATGCTTAGGGGATGAAATTGAAATTACTTTCATTATCAGGGGATAGAAATGATCACCACACCATTTGGATTAGATCAGATTGGTGTAAGTGTGTGTGTTTGCGCTCCTGCGTTTGCCAAGGGGTATCACATGGCCAATTTGGAAATGTGTCGCCTATGTGTGTATAAATTAGACAGAGAATCACTCGGTTAAGATTATGTGTCAGTGGAACACTTTTAATTTGAGTTTTTATTTAAACAGCTAACAAACAGATGAAATCCCTTTCGTTTGTGTGAAGAAAATCATGGCTCCTCTGCGAGCTGATACTATGCAGGGGAATAAATTGCATGAATAACAGCATAATTGCTTGTGAAGGGACAGAGGGAGGCAAGCTTTTCAGCAGTTAAAAAGTACATTTCAAATCCAGTCATTTCTGCTCTCCCAACACTAGCCATGCTGTGAGAAGTCACCGGGCTAATGTGCCTGTCTGTCTGTTTAATTCTTACATTTTTTCGCATCATGCATAATGTGCTGCATCGGATATTTGGAGCAGCAAACAAATTAAAAACACATCAGAGAATTCTGGGTATTGCAGTTCTGGCTGCATGAGTAAGCACATTTTGGAGATTTGGAGCTTTACCAGTGAGGACCCTGATGACTGCTCAGTTGGTTTTGCATTTTATAGTTTTCTATATTTGCCTGTGCATGTACTGCATGTGTGTTTCTGTGCATAAACAGTCACATAAATCGGTACTTCTTATGAAAAGCCAACTAAAGTGTTTTCTGTGTTCTACATTAAGTAATTCTTTTTAATTCAAACATTCTTGAAAAATATAATCTTGATTTGAAATATTGAAATTAAAGTGAAATAAATAGCTGAAAACAACAAATTTTGATGCTCATTATCTGAGATTCAGATTTTCCGGCAGGAGTCTGTTTTTTCCAGTCACAAATGTTTCCCATGGATAAAAGTTTGTTGATATTAGAAGACTGAAGGCATCTTAAATGTCTTATTTGGATCAACGTATCATCGGAGGTCACATTTGTCTTACAGGTTTCTCTTGAAGCAAAGCATCAGTAGATCTGATGTGACCTCCAACCTCAAAAGATCCAGCCAGACACTTGTCTGCTCATTTGCCAGGATAAGAACTGCGCTTTTAATCATTCTTAGAGAGGCCAAAGTCTTGCGACTAGGTTTTTTAGGAACCTTTTGACCTCTGTTTCTGGCTGAAGCAGCTAATAGGCCACAACATCAGTTCAATCCTTTATATAGTTTGTTTACAAAGTCCTGAACGCTCAACCTGGGATGTGACAGCTCGTCGCCTCAGGTATTTTTGTACAGCTGTTTTACCAGGGGTTAAAAGCACTCCAACAAAGTCTGGAGAATCTTTCACTATGAAAATCTGCTCAGTCTGTGGAACTGCTTTGGTCTGTTACACACAGCCACGAATTCTGTGCGCCTCAAATCCCTACCTGCGAATCCTGACGTATTCTCTCACATCCCAGGTGAGAGACGGCATCCTCGTTTGAGGCTCAGGCTTTCTGAGAAGAGAATCTCCAAGAGCTGAATGCAGACCAACGTTAACCTTGATTGAATTTGACTGTGAAATCCCAGCGGAGACACAGAGAAGGACAGAAAGCAAAGGAAAAGAGTCTAACAGGAGGGACACACATGCATATGAGAATGAGAGGAAGAGAGAAAGACAAACAGAGAGGGAGGGGCAGTCTGTGAACCATGTTCATTTTAATTAATCTCTTCTGTTAGTCAGAGTTGTATTTTTAGTAGTATTGTGAGTGAACTACATCTGGTCCGCCCCAAGGGAGAGACAGGCCAGTCTATGTACTGAATATGTGGGTGTGTATGTGTCTGTTTGTGCTAACATTGTCATGTCAATGTGTGTCTAGTATAAGTTTATGTGTATCTGGATTTTTTTTTATTTTTAAATGCACTTCTGATGTGGAAAAGAATGATGTGAATTTAGTTTTTAAATTGATGTAATTTTCCATTTCTCAGAACCTTTTAAAATATGACTCTTTTACTTGAAAGAGTGCAACATAAATACTGCTGTCATTATTAGAATGCTATTTTATGTTAATATTTATTTTTGTTTGTGTTGAAACCCTTGGACTTGACACAACTAATTAGCCTTTAAATTTTATCACACATTGTAAACATCTCTGTTCTGACCACTGAAGTGTGAAGTCAACATCTCAAATGTTTTTGTGCAGGAGTATTTTTGTGTATGTACGTGTGAGAGTCGGCTGTAATAGTGTTATATTTGTGTCGACTGCAGAAAGCCGTCACCTTGGTTAGCATCCAGAATAATTTCGTCAGGGTTGAATGCACAAATTTGACCAACCCAAAAAAATGTAAACTACCAACTCAAAACATTTTAGAGTAAAAATAATCGTAATATTGTGGTACAATAATTGGACACTAATCTTTGTGAATCTTTTCATATATAAATACTAAATAATATTAATATGCTTTTAATTTTCACACTCTCACACTTGCTTTGTTTTAATGTGAAATGATTTACAAAAAAGTTACTAAATTTAAAGCTTTAAAACTAAATAAATATTAGTGGTGGGCTGTCATCGGCGTTAACGTCCTGCATTAACGTGAGACTCTTATCGGGCGATAAAAAAAATATCGCCGTTAATGTGTTCTAAAAGTTGGGTTGGGAGCTGTGTCTATACTACACAAGCTATGATTTGCTTCAGGGAACATTTATTTTTAAGAGACTTCCCAATGGAAACCTTGACAAGACTAATGCTGCGTTCACACCAGACCTGAATAGAGCGTCAGGTGCAAATGATTTACATGTTAAGTCTATGCAGACACGCGAATAGACGCGAGTAGATTTACGAATAACGTGAGTTGAAAAAATTTAAGTTTGGCGAAATTTTGCGCCGCGTTAATAAATCAGGAGTTTTATCTAAAACAAAAATGGAGGAGAAAGTCATCAGGGCTTTATGTGAAACACAGCACTTTATAAACCCACAATAATTATAAATATACTTAATAATATCTTTTATCTTTAATAAAATAAAAGTGATATTTACTGGAAAAAAATTTGTAAAGAAAAAATATTATCTTTACTCAATTTGAGCACTATATACACATATAGAGAATATAAATAAAGCTATCACATGAAGTTTAATCACTTTATTTGACAATAAAAGGACTTTTCCCCGAATGACGCGTTGGACGCGAATGAGGCAAATTGTAGACGCGAATGAACTTAAATGTTCAAGCGTCAAACTACACGCGTGTGGTGTGAACGCGGCATAAGGTTGTTTGCACCTTGTGCAATGACTTACTTTTGCTCATTATTTGGGTAGCACACATATTCTGAATGCCTTCAACAGAATTCAAATTAGCCCTTTTAATCTAAATTAATCTAGATTAATTCAAAATTTACTCTGAGATTAATTAAACTATGCCTACCACTAGTAAATATACTGTAATTTTCTGCATGTTTATGTAAAATGCTTAAGTAATCTGATTTACTAAAAAATCTCTTTTAGAATACACTCGGTATTGATGTACATATGTATATTTTAAATTAATATTTTAAGTAAATACTTATTTTTTGGTTGAATAACCTAAAAGATTTTTTTAGAGAAATTACCTGTTGCATTTTCACTTAATTATTTTAAATTTACCACTTAAAAATCTATTTTATATTTTTTAAATTAAAACATAAAAACTTAAGTTATATATCTATAACATTAAGCATATTTACTTAACCATATGCAACATTTTTTACAGTACAAGTTGTTCTTTTATACTTGACTTGGGATGGAAATCAATGAGGACTTGTTAGTGCTGGGCAATACCAAATCAAAAATTGGATCAAAATATTACAGGTCATGTATAGAAATGTGTAGCTATTCCAAAACTAGATTATGTTTTATTTGAGAGTACTTTTTTAAAGTGTTTATTGGTGCTGTCACTAAAGTCTTTATTTTCTAACAAGTGTGTCATTGCTCAAAATGAACAAGGACCAGGCCCATTATGGTGCGGAGGTGTTAATAAATGAAGAGAAGTCTGTTGCTGCACTCCTTGGCAGTAAATAACATGCTGATAGGTTTATCCTACGCAAAAGTCTGACCCAATGTACATTTAAATTGCTCCGCGAGCACTGTTAACAGAGAGATTTTCTCCAGCAGACATTTGTTGTATCTTGCCCTGTGAGTAACGCTCCCTTTCTTTAGCCATCTCTCCTCTTCTTGGTACATGTTGTGCAGAACGAACCACTTGGCAGGCGTTTATGGTTGGCTGGACCAGTGTGGCTCTCAGATGGTGTTTTTTGGACAAGTCCCTTGAGAGCAAGAGGGAGGATGGAATAAAATGGCTATTGTCCAGTGGTGTCTTGGACCTGTGAGTCTCTCTTGGATCTCAGTCGGTCTGTCCAATCACTTGCTGTCAGCTCCATGCCTCCTGAAGTGCTGGCCAATGAAGTGTCTTTTGAGGGTTGAGTTGGACAGTTGTGCTCTTATTGACCCACAGAAGGATAATGTTCACATAGTCTGTGGAAGCCAGATTGGAAAATGAGGGTGAAGTAAAATGTGCATTCTTTGTCTGGATATAGTGTGCTGGCCCTCTACCTCATCTATAGCCTCTTTTAACAGTAATTTTCTCATGTTTTTTTTATATCTCTATCATTGTTTCTTAACCTCTTGCTGTCTTTTCATTTTATTTTTCCTTCCTTATGCCCTCATTCCCTCTATGCGTTCTCCTTTCTTGCATGTGTGGGGGTGTCTTCTCTACACAACCCACCAAGTGTGTGAGAATGCTACAAATCGCTCTCCTCGATTCTCCATCCAGCGGAGAATAAAAGAGTATGCTGAGCTCAGCAAGTCCACTTCAGAACTTGAGGAGAGGTTGCCAGATGCATGTAGGATGGAGGTCGGGCTGCGGTGTGTGCGTGCATGCTCACAGATAGAAGGCAGCAAGGACCAAGTGGTTTGAAAACTTTATCACTGACACCTGAGACATGTCCAAAGATGACTTTAGTTGTTGGTTTCCAATTGTGCTTGTGTAAGTTCAAATTCACCTTCTGGTAATATTTTGAAATCCGGCAGGTGTCTTAGTACCTAGAGTATGAACCGAACAGTCATTCAGACACACACGTTGTACTTCAACATGCCAATGGTCAAATTGTCACAGAGGGAGATTTATGTACGCATTTCTCTTCTCTTTTAGTCTCCTGATCTCCCGCATTAGTGCATGAATCTGATGATTAGTGAGTTAGTTCCCCCAGTTGATCCATCTAATGAAACAGTCATTCAGTCTTAATGGGAGATCACTGTCTGAAGAGACTTCTCTATTCCCTCAATAGGCCCTATTTTTAGCTTGACTGCCCTTAAATGTCAGCACATGCTGCTAATGGAACTTTACCTCCATTAAGGGTGAGAAAACCCCTTGGTTGTTCGTTGTGACCTTGGCCTGTTGCACTTTTAACTTTTTCTGAAGAGCTCTTTCACAAGATATGTGAAATATATAAAGACAACCAATGTAGAAAGT
Source organism: Triplophysa yarkandensis (assembly GCA_033220385.1). Taxonomy (NCBI): domain Eukaryota; kingdom Metazoa; phylum Chordata; class Actinopteri; order Cypriniformes; family Nemacheilidae; genus Triplophysa; species Triplophysa yarkandensis. The sequence goes on from CM065657.1 coordinate 20,052,803, forward strand.
GTACAGCATCTGTTGTTGCGCAGACTACCAAGTTACTCCTAGAGGAACTGGTCATCACCCTGACACAGGAGGCATATTTTTCCCTAGCCAATCACTTTATATCTGTTCGTGTGTCTACTCTGCGGCAAATTCACTCCAAAGGTAGATTCTGGGAGAGGACTTTAATAAATTTTCTAGTCCAGTGTGATCTTATGAATAACACATGCAGATCTCATTCTGATTTATTGCCTTCTGAGGCTCAGACTGAAGACAAGGAAAGGTTTACAGGGACAGATTATATATATTTGGGTGGTCATAAATTATGTCAGTTATATGTCTGTCGGAAACTTTGGAAGCTCTTTATTTTGGGGGAATTTCTGCTTAGAGATGTAGATGCGTCCAAAATGTGTGCGGCGTTATCAATCAAAACTTCATCAGTCAAAAGGAATATATTGGACAGTGCTTGGAGGAATCCAGCTGTCTTGTATTGCGTCACTGGATGTTTTTGCACACGCTCTAGAGCCACCCTGCCAAAAAGACACAGCATGCTTTTTAACGATGAGTCAAGCAAGCAAATGAATGGTCTGCCATAGTGCACCCAGAAAGTCCTTGGAAGTGAGTGACACAGGGGAAAATGGAGGTGCTTGGATGAAAGAATGGCACATCAAAAAGTATGCAATCCTAAATTATCATGAGATTGCTGCTAAGTGATGACTCCATTATGGAGCAATTCATGACAAGAACAAATGCAATGAGGCTATAAATTAAATACTTTTTTAGACATTGTAATATAATCTCCACAGGAAAATGTTACTTTATACTTCTATGGCTTTCACCACAAATCTGTTATATTTCAAAACTGACTAAAGAGCAAAACAATCTGGTAATTCCAGTAGGCTATAACACAGTTATTTGTAAAATTTATGGAGGTTTTCCTCAAGACGGACTTCCTGTTGGCCGATGACAGACATGACCTAAAGGGACGAAAGATTAATCTGTCTTTTATAGACAGATGATTAGGAAAAATAGCGAATAAAAAGGCTTTTCCAGAACAAAATGTGATGATGATACTATTAATGTATAAAATACATTTTCTGAAGAAAACATGAGCCATCCCGTGTCTATTCTGATTTACATATATAAGTCTCGCTAAACGATTGGTTGCTATAGGTGTAGCCTGTGAGGTTTAAAGTAATTTAAAGCCCCAGGGTTACATCTTAAGCCCCATTTGGGGTATATTTTTACAGAGCCAGCCAGTCTCTTTAAAGTGGCTACCTTCATGATTCTACAAAGTTCTCGCTCTGAGCTTTGACTCGTCGAAGTCAAGCACCATACACCATCAAGCAACATACCCGATCGTTTATAAAAGTCTTAGCAGATGAATCCTTTATAAGGTGGTTGATTCGAGCTGTCTTTCATGGAGCCCATGTGAAACAGGTGTAGAACACAGCGAACAATTGGTTGAACAAGAAAAAGAAGAATGTCCCGTATTTTATAATAGTGATGCTTAGCATTCTGCAAGCGCCATTTATGAGAATAGATGAAAATCCCTAGCTTCTTTAATGTTGTAGTGTGAAAGATAAAGACTCTCGGGATGCACAGTATACCCTATGTAGTTTGTTGTTGTATGCTAATGTATTTCTTTTCTTCCGAAGACATCTCTGATCAGGATCTCCCTAGAAATAAAAGCTCTGAATGCTTCCACGGGAGCGCAAACACAAACTAATTTGCCCCGAGCGGCAATAGACCATTTCCCATCAGATTAGCCAGAGATTAGCATCATGATGCGTTTGGATTGGCAGAATAGTGGGATGGTGATGGCAGATTCTGTGTTTTAATCCAGGCAGGATAGTCTGATTGCATTAATACCCTGTCAGAAAGCAGCTTATGTTGTAATAGCTGATATAAACATTACTTTTCATTGGCCTCATCTGTTAACAAAAGAACAGTACTGCTAGAATGCTTGTTGTAATTTTTCCACCCCAATGGCAATACTAAAGTAAATTTTTCTGTCTGTCTGTTTATCTTTTATTGATAGATCTGGTGCTTTGTGGGTTTAATTATTGCATTTTATCTGGAAGGCAATTGGCTAATTATGTTGTGTGATTTAGTTTTCTCCGGACTCTGAATTTCTTAACACAACTTTCATAATTTGCATAAAATAGCCTCATTTTAAAGGCCCAATTAAATGATTTGACTGGTGCATTTTTCACAATTGAAACCGGAAGATGGGCTTTATTATCACACGTACACACACCTTAAGACCAAGTTTATGGAGATGCAGATTTCATGGCACATGAATATAACCTCACAGTACTTTGTTTAAGGACCATAGTTTTCCACTTTTTAATTTGCCAGCAAACTCTACTGACCTTAACCTCATAGATAATCTAGGGCTGAAACGATTCCTCGAATATCTCGAGTTACTCGATTACAAAAAATGATAGAGGCAAATTCCTCTGCCTCGAAGCTTCTTTTAATTTAATTTAAAGCTCGTGTCAGATTCTGACGCGACGATTTTTTAACGTGACACAACGCGTTTAGGTCACACACAAAGCGGAAGGAGACGCAAAGAGTCAGCGGTGATTTGATTTGAGGGCGCGAGATGCAGAATGGTAGTGAGCGATAACAGTGACGATGAGCAAAGACAAGAAATAGATAGAAGAAAACTACTCAATGTCCAAAGTTTGGGATCAGAGCGTCACACATCGAGAGAGAGAGAGAGAGAGAGAGAGAGAGAGAGAGAGAGAGAGAGAGAGAGAGAGAGAGAGAGAGAGAGAGAGAGAGAGAGAGAGAGAGAGAGAGAGAGAGAGAGAGAGAGAGAGAGAGAGAGAGAGAGAGAGAGAGAGAGAGAGAGAGAGAGAGAGAAAGAGAAAGAGAAAGAGAAAGAGAAAGAGAAAGAGAAAGAGAAAGAGAGTGAGAGAAAGAGAAAGAGAAAGAGAGAGAGAGTGAGAGAAAGAGAAAGAGAGTGAGAGCGTCTCAGGACTCTCTCGCCGCGTTCGGTGTGAACGCAGGGTAATTAAGCAAAAACACATTTTATCCGATTACTCGATTAATCGATGGAATTTTCAGTAGAATATTCGATTACTAAAATATTCGATAGCTACAGCCCTATCTCTATCTATCTCTCTCTCTCTCTCTGAGCTCAAGAGCTCTGACCCCTTATAGTCGGCTTCCACAAACATCACTCAGTTATTGTTAGTGCATGTGTGAGAGAGGTTGAGCATGTTTATTTTCCGAAAATTTTTTCCCCCTGATATGTCCGTGTAAAAATATATTTGGGAGAATTTGTGCGAGTCTGATGCGACCCGAAAAGAGTGGTGTGGTTCTTTCCAACGCTCAAGTCGTCCATGGATGTGTTTAACCATTCAGAAGCGTATAATCCTGCATGAGCAGTATTTTGAGTGTTAAAAAGTTCATTTGAAAACCCTGTAAGAAGCCCTTTATTAAAACAGCATTATAATGAAAATATGAATGCCGAAAGATCTTTCTCTGAAATGAGTATGTTAAACACTGAGATGAGTCTTTTAGTCTGCATCAAAACAGGATCTGTAGATAACTGGTTTCTAACATTGTCAAATTATTGGAACACTGGAGGATGATGTTAAAATAATTTGATGAAGTTTTTCATTGTTTAGGCAGGCTCATTTAATCTCAACAGGAAACAATCATTTTGTATCTACTCAAAGTCTTTTTGTTGTCATCAAAAGTTCACATCCTGTGTGATAAACCTTAGGGCTTCCCTAGGATTGCCCTAAATCTTTTAGAGTTTGTGTAATTACTTAAACCAAGTCCAATCTCTAATCTTGTGAAAGTTTGCCTAGATCCAAGGGTACTACAGCCAACTGTTCCTCTAGAGAAAGTAAACGCAAATCTGCTAATGTTGACATTTGAATGCCAAGATGACATGTTGATTGATATGATTTTGTTCAGGCCACTTATTTTACATCCACGATCCATGATGAGGATCCATGATCTCCTGTCATTGTAATGTATAAGCTAAAAAAATTACCTTTAGAAGTGGTAGTAGCCCAGGTTATCTTTGGTCTTATTCCATGTATTAAGTGCTTTTGGGTCAGATTAAATAAGGCAACATATCACATATGGTGGCTGATTTGAACATCCTAATTTGTTTGCTCGCAAAGTAAGAATAATGGTGAGAAAGAACAGTGGAAATGCTTTGAAAAGGCAGTGCCCAATGCATGCATGCTGTAGAGTGAAGATTGGTGGCCCTTTTACTGCATCCTACACTATATCCCATTTCAATATTGATAAATTTTGTTATGTTGAGCCCACAGTAGATAAAAGGTCACCTTTGCATTGGTATTGAACATATGTAAACCATACAGTTCTGATACATATGCTAAACTTTGAGCAGTGGGCTGACTTTTATCATCAACAACCTTTTGTATAGCCATTTATTCATTTTACAGTTTCCAGCTGAAAGACACACTCTTTATAGGTCTCATTGGATATACAATGGCCCGATTATCCAGAAAAAGAAAATCCTGTTGATCTTGATCTTGAATGAACATCATGTTGAATAGAACTTAAAGTCGAATTGCCACACCTAGCTTATAATTTGATATTTATTTTGTTTGTTTAATTTGATTATTTCTAAACTAAAATGAATACAATGAATCTCTATATAATAAAATTAAAAAATATTCTTAGACTTTCAGTGTGAAGATGTTAGCCTATAGGATACTTTTCCAAATATTATACATTTACAAGATACACATTCAAAATGTACAATTTTTTTGAGACACAGATCAAGGGTTTTCATGACACCCTTCTGCACTTCCTATATTAGTTTTTTTAAGGATTGTTCAGCCCAAAACAATATTCAGTCTATTTCTCATCCTCTTTACATTTCATACCTGCATTACTTTCTTTCCTTTGCAGTACACAAAAGAAGAAATTTTGAATAATGGTGGTAACAGAAACCCATTTGGTCCCCTTTGATATGCATTGATTTGTGTCCATCCTTTTTGAAGTGAATTGGGACCAATGGTTTTGGTTACTAACATTCTTCAAAAACATAATATTTTGTCTTTTGTGTTAAAAAGGTTATCTTTTTTGTGTATGGGTCTTACTCTGCAGTGGAGCTGGTGACACTGATTCCCCATGAAATGTGACTTTATCTGTAAATCGTGAGAAACTCGTCCTTCTCTCGTCCCTTCGCCATGCTGTGGCCTTTGATGTAAAGTCTGACCTCCAACATGCTGCTCTTCAGCATGTTGGAAGGGACACTGTTTGTGTTGGCATTGCGAAAGTCCAGTGAAGGGCTTCAACAGTGTGTTTGGGGTGCATACACAAGCATACTCGTATGATGACAGTGGTGGTGAGACAGAGGCATCCATCCCTGCTGTTTGGATTAGCATAGAGGACAGCCAAGAGGAGGGTATGGGGCAGGGGTTGATTTTTTTTTTCTGTTTATAAATGGAGCCTAGTTTGTTATACTCACGGACAAGGTCTGAACCCAGCCAAAGCCGGATGTAGCTCTCATTTTGGTTAACTTTGTTAATGTGTTCATTAATGGCGATGTCTGAAGTGGCCTGAGGGGCCTCCTTTGTCCCGCTTGTTTTCTTTTCATTGACTTCCTTGTAACTGTGGTTCTGAGTCCTGCCACGGCAACGAGGATTCTGGAACCCATTCAGTGATGCCACATTCTTTCACCATGGAAACTCAACCAAGCAGACAGTTTTTTTTTTAAAACGACTGGCTAAGGTCTTGCCCAGTTCTCCCTCTCTTTTTTTGGGGCCGTTGCTCTGTCTTTGTGTGTTAATTACAGCAGAAATGCATTGTGATTGTGCTTCAATGGTTTGGGGAGAGATGTGCTTGAAATGTCTGGCACGGGCCCAGCACACATCCACATCTTAACACCACTTTACCCAGCCCCTTTTACCCCATCACAATCACTCTACTGTGTGGAAGGGGCTGCAGAGAGGGCGGTGCAGAGGAAATGAAAGGGGCGAGAGTAAGACATGCAGGAATGGAGGATGCGTGAAAGAGAAGACGACGGGTTCAGGATTTTGCATGTTGTCTTTATAAAGTGGTCCTAAGTGGAACATTATTAAACCGAGCCAAGCTGTCTGTCTTCCCCGTACTATATTCACTATTTTTCAGTAAAAAAACATTGAAAGAGGTTTTGTGAGGGGTTGTCAGTAATCGTAACAACTAGATTTTTTTTTGCATTTAGATCCAGTACAATACTATGTTGTTGCTATTAGTCCTTGAAGTCTTTGCAGTGTTTTTTCCTTTATATGTGTCTGTTTAAAGCATTCGCTTGTGTCTCCTTTCCCATTGTTTGAAGCAACACAATGTCATATTTTAACTAGAAACACACATGTTACTCTGGAAGCCCTGTCAATGCCCTGTATTATGGCATATGTCACGTTTTGCATCATCTTGTAAAGAAACTAACTTGTATCGCGCTAATGGTGGGGAAGCTTAGCCATCGTTTTTAAGAAATTAAAAAGACACATGCGTTTTGTCAATCACTTTGGGGAAACAGCTTAACAAGCGTTGCTTTAATGGAAAACACTCCAATACAAGCCCAAATTGTGTTCTTATTAACTTAATTAATTAAACTCTTGTCATTGCTATTATTATGCCATAACTTACCCTTTGGTTGCACTTGGGATTCCTGCTCTGGTTGTTTTTACAGATTTATATAAAAAGTTATCAAACAACGTTTGCATTATGGGAGGATTTATAGTTTATATCAGTTATATTTATTCTGGCTTGACAACCACCACTAGTGATAATATCAAATAGGATAAGTTCATTTATATTTCTATTAACATGATAGTTTCGTGAGTGCTAATAAATAATGTATTTGCAATGTTAAATTGTTGATAATGTTGTGTTGGCAAGCAGTAAAAGTTGCCTGATCTGCTCAAGATTAATGAATACTGGTTGTCACAATAAGCACAATTTGTTCTTTTGAATTGTTGAGAGCAACAGCTCCTCTTCGCAGGCCAGTGTTTAAAGGCGACAGATGCTGGTAATAAACATTTCGAATCCGCCTTGTGATTAAGTAAGTGTTCAGGAACGCTTTGGCTGACAAAAATACTTTTATTTTTCATTTTTTTACAATAAAAACAGGCTGGGGGAAATCTTATTTGGACGACATAAGTGGGCATTTTCAATTTCCAAAAGGCCAGACCTGCCAAAAGTACAGCCTGGAGTAGTGTTCAATGTGACTGAATGCATTTACGTTGGGATTACGTTGGGTATTACTGTGGTGTAAATGTAAAAAATTGCTGTGTAAATCTGTGTGAGGTTAAAGCTCACCCTTGGGGAATGAAGCACAGGTGTTAACTGCAGGAAAACAATGACAGAAAAGTAAAGGTTTATCTAAAAATGTCTGTTCCTCACTGAAAGCTCTGTGGCTTTAGGAGAAATAGTCTAAATTTACAAGACATATTTATGATTGTGCGATTGGCAGTTTATTAAATCTCAAAAAAATCCAGTTAACATTCACTTTAGATTTACAGGATGTGTTGTATCTCCTTGTTTTTAATTAAAGAATGTCTGACAAAAATATGATAAAGTTTTCGTTTTTAGTAAACATCATCTTTAATATTTTATGTATTAAGTGACTGAACTAAGTATGGAGTGACCCTGGTTATCCAGATGCAACTACATGATCTCTTCTTGTTCTCAAAAAAATTCTCCTTTGACCTGTTAAAATATAGTACATCAGATAAGCGCTGTTTTGTTAGCAACTACAGATAGGATCTGAATGAAGACAACTCATCTTGACCTGATCTGACTTCCTGCGCTCAGCTGCCATTCTGGCCTAAGTCTTCCCTGTCCTCTTTTCATTCAGTCTTGTCTTTTTGTTAAGCTTGTCACTACTGAAAAACCATACAGGATATCTGTGGTTATGTATTGTGTATGTGATCCAGTACAGTATTTAAGACTCATATTGAGTTCTGTCGTATGAAACAGTAGCTGGTTTTTGTTTGGATTGATTAAATATTGGGGGATTGTTGATGACTCAAGTTAGCTTAAGGTTTACACATACTATTATACGTTTTAGAACTTCTTGAAACTATAGTTTTTTTTGTGTTTATTGGGTTTTACATTAGGGTTGTCTTGGTTTAGGCTTCTAATAATTTCAGAAATAAAATAATCGAGATAAATGATTACTTTTTGCATTTGTTTTTGTTATTTATGGTTATTTAATTTTCTCCCCTAATAAATAAAATATAATCTTAATTAATTGTTTTGTGTTGTAAATGAAACATTGGAAGTGTAAGTCCTTTTCCAAGTGGATTAGTTATTGTGTTAAATAATTGTGATTTCAACATATGGCAAAATTTTGTCATATTCGAGCATCTCTAATTTCCATAAGTAATGATATGAATTCAGAATGTGGACAATCATAACATAAATCATTTACATTAGACATCCTATAAGAGGAAATATTTCATAAGGAGAGAAGTAAACTTCTTTGTTATGTGTAATGAATGGTCCTTATCATCCTTACAGAGGTCTATTTCTATTACAAAAAATACTTTTGCTATACTTTCCCTTTCCTTCTTTCTTTTCTTTGCTCTTGTTCTCTCATGGTTATATGTATCTCTCATTAAAGCGTATATCAATGGTCTGAAGAGGCATCCAGTCCTTTTAAAAGGGTCAGTGACTGTGAAGCTCTAGGGAATTTCATGGAAGTTTGCCCTGCCTATAACTACACATTCAGGAAAAAGCCCATTAAATGACCCATTAATCATACACATAAACACAATCTGAAACGCGTTGCTTATCCATTTTTACAAGCTTTAAGGGAGTTTTGAGTTTACACGTTTTATTTTACTCGTCAGTATTTTATGTTCTATTGCATCAGCTGCATGTACAGAAACGGCTTGAAGTTGATGTTTTTGTGATTAGAAGGACATGACGTAGGCCTGCACAACACAATATAAAAAGGGTGACGCTACCAATCTTGATTTTAAACTTTGAACTCTGTAATAGACATTCCACCGAATGGGTAATGTTTGCTTGAGATTTTTTCTCTCAAATTAAATTTAACACTGTATATAACAACACACATGTTTACTATTTGATATGCATATTGGACAATATCAGGCAATCTTATTTTCTACGAGGATTCAGAGTAGAAGGACTTCTACTCTGCTGTCAACTAATTATATATGTCTTCCCACTCATTATTGTGTTTTATCGTAAAGAAATAGTTGGTAAAATGTTTTAAATTATTTAATCAATGCCCCAGAGAATGCAACTTAGTCATGTGATGATTTGTTTCAGTCCTATTATGGTTAATATTACAGAAGGACATTTATAGCATTCTGTTTAGATTGACTCTCTCAGACACATTTAAAATATATTAAAAAGAAAATGAGAAGTTCTATTTTTGGTCTCCCCGTTGCACTTAAAAGATGCGGATGATACTTCTTGTTGAAAAAATATATTTTGAAATGTCCCAAGATAATCAGATGGAGAAATTTATTAAGCTAACAGTAATAATTGAAAACCTGGGGACAGGACTGAGAGGTGTATTTTGTCAAAAATGTTATGTATTTTTTATCAGAAAAAGGGAAATCATTATTTGGATATCAAAATGCATGTAAATACAAAAGAACAAAAATTCAGAAGTATTTTTAAACATAATATTTTCTATCAAATGCTAGAATATTTTTGTTCTAAATCTAGAATTTCTTGTGTTTTTACATAGTTTTTGTAAATCATTTCAGTCATATTCTCAATTTTGCAGCTAGCAAAATAGCTTAATAAAATATATTCTCAGAGTTCATTTTCATGCATTTTTATAGATTTAATATTTTGGGGAAATTAATGTTTCTAATTTGGTGGAATGGACCGAAACACAAATGACATTGCTTTGAAAAGAGTATGTTGTATTCTCTGTTAAATCTTGGCATAGCTGATGTTGAAAATCTGGATTTGCTTTGTGTTTTGGCATGTATTCAATTCTTTCCACTCCATTACCCAAAGGTCAGTATCATTAAACACAGTCTAAGGTGCTCTTCTGCGTTTAAGCATGAAGGATTTACATTGTATAGCTCCGTTTGAAAAACTGTCTTGTGAATTTAACTATTTGTTGCTTTCATCACAAAACCCCAGTCTAATCACCAGTCATCAGTATTTGACAAAATAAGTGGAAGTGGATGTTTTGTCTGGTTTTTTTGTTTAAGAGACACTTAAAGTGATGAACGAAAAAAATGTGAGAAAGAGAAAATGTGGCAAGGTGTGTGTGGTTTTCATATTTCATATTTTGCAGTGTTGAAGAGTGGACGTTAATCACATCCAATGTCATCTATCAGAGAGAGCGAGACAGACATTAAATCAATACACACATACTCTCCGACACACACATGCCAGATGTCTATCAGACGGTGCTTGGGCACAGACACTGAGCTAAGGTGGAGTCATATCATTTATTCCCAGCTTGCATCTCTTCCGATCTCCTCCCATCTGCAGCTCAACATAGAGATGAGTTTCCACTACGAGACCGGTGACCTCAAAATCCCCTCCAACAGTTTTAAAGCCATACATATTCAAAGTGAAGAATGTATTTTCAGCGTTAATATACTTTCGTCTTAGCTGGCTTAACTGTCATCTTGATAAGTTTATAATGCCACTTTTTATTCTGGTTAACTACACATAAACTTTTTTCTGTCTATGGAGGAGGAATTTTTAGTTATAGAGCAGCTAAGTGTGTATTTGTGTTTTTTGGAAAGTCCCAAATAGACAGACTGGAAGTGACAGTATGGGTCGACACACCAGAAGGTAGAGGTGCAAGGTGTCAGGAGTAAGAAGTGATTCAATTTCTATAATGTGTGTTTTTATGTATAAGGGTTAGTGTGTTTACTTGTGAGGGAACTAAAAAGGACAAGTAATCCAAGAAACCTGGACTCCTGATGGGGAAATGAAAAAGATTGGGTTTTGAGTGGTTGGATTTGGTTGCCCATGACAACAGGAAGATGGAGATAGCACCAAATTACAGCTTATGATTGGCTCCGCCCCCTATTATTAAGCACTCAGGTATGATGTTATACCTGTAATTGCTTTTCATGAAATGTTTTCATGCACGATGAGACATCTCATTACTTCAAATGAAATTCAGTAAACCTACATTTTAAACATCCTCATGGCGTGTAGTTTGAAGTTTTGTTGTTGAAATCACTGTAAAAGTGGTTAACAGTCAAGGGTCTGATTTAAATTTAAAAACCTTTTTGTCCATTATAGCAGGAAAGGAATTCAGTCCTAATGGTGAATGTGGACAACCGAAATTAATTTTATAGAAATCTCAAGGGTCTGAGGTAATAAATAGATAAAATCAAAATATAGTCATCATACAATACATGATAAAACCAAATGATAATATAATCACAATATTTTAGTTGGTCTTGCATCTAAATGTTAAAATGAGAAGGCTTTAGAATCAGAAGAACTTTATTGCCTTGTATTATTGCGCATACAAGAAATTTGTTGTGATGGCAAGCTTCCAATGCATACAGTTAGAAAAATATAATAAGAATAAAAAATACACCGGGAAAATTCAATAAACCAAGGATTTGAATGACATGCAGGGAAGTAAAAAAATAGAGGGTTATTGAACATATCTAGATTGCAAATTTTACTTTTTAAAATGTGGCTTGCTTGATGGAAGAAACTATTTCTCTGCCTGGCTGTCCTGGTATATTGGGCTCTGTAGCGCAGGCCTAGTGGCAAAACTTTATGCAGGAGGAAGCTTGTTAAAGTCAAGTGCATAAAAATCAGGTAAATAAAAATATTTAAAAGACAAGTTGAGTAAGATGGTCTTTTATTAAATTATTAGGTTGTGTTTTTGGAAGACACTTGACATTGTCATTCAACTTTAAATAGGAAAAAATTATTTCGTGGTCTACATGAATCATCCGAGATTTAAATTGAAACCACTCACGTAAGGTACAATCTGCTTTAAGATTGCAGATAAAAATATTATCTGTAAAAGACTTTCTCAACATTGAATGAAACATTCATACTTTCAGGGCTTAGAACTGTTTTGTTAATGTAGTTAATATGTAGTTGGGCATGTCTGGAGTTATGAAGCCAAACTTATATTTGACCATCTGGTTTTTGACCATTTGTAAGATGAGTTTCCAATTGGTTTGGCATCAAGTTTAAAATCAACATTAAGTTTTATAATAGGTAAGAAGATTCGGTTGACTAGGTCAAATATAGCATACGAATATTTTCAATCTATCGAATAGTGTTTTCGAAGGCATGTTTATTAAAGACATAAAATATTAACATAGTTTACGTCAGTCCTTTTTATCACGTATCAATCAAGACCTGGTTCTCTTCCAGAGACCATTAATTTAATGGACCCCGAAGTCTTTTCTGCAGTGAATTGAGCCATTTATCATCACTTGATCATGTCCTTACAGAGATTCAATCTAGATACAGAGAAGCGATACCGTTTTGGTACAAGCATATTGGTTCAAAGTATTTTAAATTATGAAGGAACTTGATTTTAACAATTCTGGATGGTTAGTTATCAACTGTATCTACTACATATTATACATTAAACCCCACAGAATAATCAATGTCAAATTACAGGGTGAAAATATGATACTATGCTATAAATACACATGTTATGCATTCTGTAAAATAGGTCAGTGGTTGTTCTGTTACTGTTTGTTTTTGTCCAGTTTTTTAATACTCAAGTAATTTTGAAGACATTGATAAGATTATTAAGGTCATTGGCTAGGTTTGGAAATAAAAACTTTTAGTTTAGTCAAATTGAATATGAAATGATTTTTATTTGTCATACATTGGTTACAGACAGTATTTCATTTATAAGCCTTATTTTTTTATTAGTTTCACATCACATATGGTTTGATTGAGACTGATTTCAAAGACGGTTATGTCCACTTGTCTTTCAAAACTAGGTATCTTTCATGGAAATCCATTACAAAATGGTCCCAAACTCAATAAACAGCTGCTGTTTTCTGTCTATCTGCCTGTCTTTACTCTTTACACACGCACACATTTACTGTCAGTGCCATGACAGCCTCATCTGTGTGTCAGCCAACAGAAAGGCCAGAGAGAGTGACTGTTTCAGTTCTGGTTCTGCTTGGAGACTTCTCCCTGATGAATTACATCTTCTGTAAAAGTTATAGTACAGAATACTGAGATGACTAAAGAATACTACACCCAGAATGTTGGAAAATTTGGAACTTATATGTTTTGGTCTAAATTTGGTCATAAGTTAATTAAAATGAATTTCACAAAGGCTAAAAACACATTTTTAGACATTTTTGGTTTAGACTCTGGGGTTAAGAATGAAAAATTCATAATCATAGCTATGTTATCACAATGTTTTGATATACTTTATATTTGTTCATTATTTATTTGAAGTCTTGTTATTTTTTATGTTATTAATTTGTCTTACTGTCCTTGTACAATGTAAAAAATACAAAGAAGTTTCTGATTCTTATTTAACTACAAAGATTGGAAGGTAGTTTGAGGTGTTTTGGAGGAAATTGCTAATATTTATATATTGTATATGCTAAAATATAATGCTAAATATTTTTGATAAAACATGTAAAACAAGATAAAACAACCCATAATAAGTCAGCAACTGTTGCAAGACAACATTGTAGCTGATGTCTCTATAAGTGATCTCTCTTGTACAGCGACAATTGTGTATACAGTATTTAATGTTCTGGTTGACTTAAATGGCCTTTCAATGGCCCAACATTAGGGAATGTGACAGCCCATGTTGGCAGACTATGTTGATCTTATACAGTGGCATACATACTAATCACATTCATTATGCCAAGATTACAGCGTCTTGTGTAATTACTGTAAAGATTATAACAGAACTAAATATATTGGCAGCCTTTCATTTTCTTTCATTGTCTTTCTCACTTCACTAATCCGCTAAAGGACAAAGAAGAAGCTGTTTGATTTGGATGTCTGTTATGATCGCTTATGAATCCACTGTTACAGGCTGCGGGAAGGGACGACAGTTACCACACTGACACGCATACCCCCATACTAATGCAAGGCAATAAATCTAATATTTATTCATTGATATCTAGAAGGAGAATCATTAAGTCATGTTTTGTTTGTGTGTAAATATAAATGGCCAATGCTAATTATTTTAATCTGCACTGATGGATAATGTCTTGAAAATGGAGGAATGGCAGGTATTTTCTGATAGGATTACAGGCAATAAGGAAAACAAGGCTATTTTAAAACAATAAAACGTAATGGTGCATTGTAAAGATAGCAAAATCAATAGGCCTAGGTTTAATAGGTAGGTGAAACCCTGTTGTTGTTGAAGTTGTATGCTGTGTGTCCACCTCTGAGGTGTTTTGGCATGAATTCGTCTGGCACTTAGCAGAGGCTTGCCAAAGGCTGATGCCAACATGGATAGGTTGTCTTCCATGTCCTCATTTTTGAACACCATGAACAGAATTAAGCCAACAACAATCAAACCCGGGGTACATTAGTGACGGGTATGTTTTTTTTTTACATCATTTCTTTGTTTTAATATGAATGTGGGTACATTCACTGGTCTACTGCAGGCTGTGTAACACAAATGCCCCCGGTAACGACGCGCAGCAGGATGCCCTGCAATATAAACAAATAAAAAATATGCCATCAACAGTATTTTCCATTATGTGATGGGGCAGTCAGAGCCTAAGTCACAATTAGGCAATTTGATTGGCAAAAGTGACCCATGTGTATTTTTTCAATCCCACCCCCGGCTGTGTTTTGTATAATCGCCACTCCGGAGGAGTGTCTCATACCAGTGGGCATCATCCATTTTAAATTGCTTTTTCACACCTTTGGTGGGGCTGGGTTTAAGTTTACATGTGAACGGTATGAAGGACCCGCGAGAGAGGGGTGTAATAGATCCTTGGCTAAATTACTCTTGCTTTATTTTTTACACTTTCTTTTATTCTCTGTGTGAGTCTATTGGATTTTGTGTATCATGAGAGGATGAGAATCCTGAGAGAATCTTAGAGATTGGGGATTTACAATACGCTCACCAACCCAAACCTAATACTTGGCTACGTGTTGATCCAATTGTGTTGGCAGCCCGACCAATAAAATTAGACTCTGTTGGTAAAACAAAGCCACGAAGAGAAAGTGTATCGCAATGTATTATGCCACTATTGAGAGTATAGCATTACACAATAGATGTTTTACCTGAAAATTCATAAAAATTTGTAATGTACTTTCCTTGTTGATGTAGCTCAAATATCATTGTGTCAATAAAAATATATTTTTTTTGATCATCCACTTATTTTAGCTTTATCAACTTGCTTTATATACATTACTGGTTCTTATTTTCTCTCTCTCTTTCTGTAACATTCTCTAAAAGCCTTTACAATACAGATGACAGAAATGTGCCAATGTTGGCTTTAGCTGAGTGTAAATTTCTGCTTGAGCCAGCTCAGAATCTGATGGATCTCTCTAAGTGTGTTTGCACAGCACATTTTAATCGATTGTTAAAATGTTCAATTAGGACGAAATCAATTTGCGCAAGGTGGTGATGATCAAAGTCAGCACACCTCATACTTGTCTCTGCCTGTCTCAACTAGAAAGAAATTTCAAAACGCTATTCTGTCCCTTTCTGACACTTTTTGATCCCTACTTATACTTTTTTCTTTCTTTTTGTTGTCTATTATGAAAGTCAGTTTGGACATTAGAGGTGAATGTGACAGTTATTCTTTTGTATGCGTTAAACCACTTTTTGTTATGTTTAGTGAATACAAATACAATATGTCCCACTCCACTTTCATATCCAAACAGACTACTTATGAAAGACAGAGAAGATGATCAAGATCAAAAGATCAAGAAGATGACAGCGGAGCAATTTCTCAATAGTATTGAAGCGTTTCGAGTTTTGTGTTGTTGAGTTATTTGTTGTGAATGGCACCAGGTTTCATGTGTTCACCTGTCAGTGTTAGTAATAGTTGTCCATTTCCTTCATGTAGATCCCATCTGGCAGCAAGATTGTTTGTTTTTGTGCACTTTTATCAATGTTGTCTTTAAAATTCCAATTCCACACTGAATGTCATTTTTCTGCTTAAAAATACACATCGATAAAAAGTGCCAATATCTATTGTGAATGAGTTGAATAAAAAACAACTTAATCTAACATGTTATTTGGTTTCTACTCAAGCTCTTTATAAAAAACCATGGGAAAACCTGGTATTACTTCAATCCATAAATCAAACCCTTTGTAAAGCCGCTGTGTATTTTGGTTCTTATTTATCCAACAGTGTAAGCAAACAAGTATCAAAAGGCCTTTATACATACGGAGCTATGAGAAATGATTCAAACCAAACTCACCACTACACATTTCCAGATGTTGACATTATGACAAATTTTAATTTCTTTTAATTTCCTTTGTTCCTTCAAAAGAAAAGCAAACTAGCTACTATAAAACTGAAGAAGTATACACTGCATCAGATGTTAGGGGTGAAAGAAAGGATAGATGGATGGACAGAGAGATAGAGATCGAAGCAGAGAAACACTTTGATGGATAGTCTTGGCATTATACGTATTATGAAAAGGTCAAAGGTTATCGGGGCATCCCTGCGTCGGATAGTTTCAGCGCTCTGTAGGAGGCAGGAAGCCGATTAACCCGAAGAGTTTCCAGCAGGGTTGGGCATCGCTGTGTGTGTTCGAAAGACTCCAAACGATGTCTTGAATGGGCTATAAATCATTCATTTTTTTTTCTCCTCTGAGTTTTGTAGGATGTCTACTGATGTAAGTGATGTTGGTTTGTCTGGCTTTGTTACAGACCGAGAGAGACTTTGTGAGAATGTGTGCAAGATAGCATAGGTCAGGAAGTTAGGAAATGTTCATGAAAGCATGCGGTGGGGTCCCAGTTTTTGGAAATAGAAGGAAACAGCTGCTCTGAGCATGAGGGGCCAAAGGACAAATGCCAGAAAATAATTCTTGAAATCAGGCGTAAAATACCAGATGATGCATCAACTCCATTACTGTTAAATAGGGCTGGGTGATGATGACCAAAATTCATGTCTCGATATTTTTTGGGATGAAAGTCTATCCGATATTATATCAATATTTTCTACAAAGTTGAATATATGTTTACTTTCAAAGTCAAAGCCTCTCGTTTAGTCTCAAAATCACCATTACAATGGCTTGCATAACGAAATGTTATGTTTTTTTTGCTTATTTGAAAACATGCAACTGCTTATTACTTGAGTTGTAAACAAATAGCATAATAATTAACATAATACATTATTATTCCTTGGTCATTGAAATGCAATCAAATCAAACTTTTTTTTAACAATGATCTAAACATTGTAGTGAGAATTATTTTAGAATTCTAAGCTTAAGTGATATCAGCACCTGCCAGATCCACAGTCCATGTCAGTTTAGGGGAAGTCATGGCCTAGTGGTAAGAGCGTTTGACTCCTAACCCTCGGGTTGTGGGTTCAATGCTTGGACCGGCAGCACCATAACGTAGGTACCCTTGGGCAAGGGAACCAATTTCCAACTGCTACCCGGGCACTGCAGCATATATGGACGCCCTCCGCTCCATGTGTGTGTTTACCAATCATAAAACGAATTGATTTGAATCTTGATATGATCGATTTGATATGATGATCAAAATCTGATCGCTTAAACCACTGTAACTCTAAATGCATAAGCTTGTTGAAACCACATACATTACGTCAGCACTTTGCTTTTCCCAAACGCTAGGGTTCACTTGTTGTGTGGTCAAAGATGATGTTAAGCACACATGTGATACAGAGCTTGCCTGCGGTTTTTAAGCTCTTCTTGTCTTATGTTTTAGTCCTTATAGCATGGTTAAACAAGCAAGATAATTGAAGGGGAGAGGTTCCTGATATTTCTGATTCATTTCGAGAACCACAGAGCCTTATCAAGTCGAACACATCCCATATTGATATTAACACATTGTCTAATCCTGCATCGTGTTGAAAAGGATGTCAATATATCCAAAAAAACTATATATCGCTCAGCTATATCAATATCAACACACATACTTTGGTTAAACAGACTCACTTAAAAGATGTTTAGAGGCCCCCAAAAATAGGCCTTGTCCATCTCTCGTCTCATCTGTTGTCATTGAAATTTTGTGTGGTTTAGAGACGTTTTATCTTTCAAATTGATAATGGTAAAGGCTGATGAGGGGACAGATGACTTCAGAAGTGGATGCCACGGCATCTAGTGACTTTAATCTCACATCATGGTTTCTTTTGTAGCCTGGATAAAGAAGATTGACTAGCTTTTGTAAGTATGATTAAACTCTCACAAACACATCAAGTTTTCAGTCTGAACATCTTCAGAACCACACAGTTATCTATGTAGCTTATTTATAATATTTCTTTAGGAATAAAATGCAACTAAAAACTTTTATATAATAAAGACTTTATCTCGAATCCCATTCTTTAGCATAAACTAACAATCAAGACAATCAATTATTGGTTTAGTTGAAGGGCAGTTAAGAGCCTCAAGTTCACCTTTAAAAATAAACCCATCCCTACACTGTAAAAAATATTTCATAAGAAAAAATATAAATGGTTATTGTAACTTAAAAAAAATAATTTGAAAATAATGAATAGATTTATTCAGTGGAAAATAATACTATAATTGATTAAAAGTCCAACAGTTCATTTTTAAACAAAATTCAAATATTTTAAAAGTTTATGTAATGAAAAAATTGGAGAAAACAGCAAATCACAAATAAAGGAAATATAGATATTGTAAAAGTTTTTGGAGATTTGCTGCAGAGCAGCCCTTGAGGCACAGTAATTAACAGGTCAAGGTGGAGGAAAGCTTTTGTTATAAAAGGTTATAGTGTTGAACATTAAGAAAAGGTAGACACAAAAGTTTGTGATTTATTAAGTGTTTATGCATTCCTTGCGCACACATCCACATATGATATCAAACAACATGAGAGAAGGTAACAGCTTCCAGGTCCCTCTCAATCAGTCTGCACACAACTAATGTCTGATAAACTCAATATTTGGAGCAGTTAAGGAATTTTTTCATGCTAACAGCTGAAACTAAAAGAGGAGTTTAAACACTTTCATTCCTGTCATGTGTTCAGATGCTCATTTCGGCAAAGCGAAAAATAAAGCACCTTTATTCAAATTTTTCTAAATGAATGTTGTATAGAATAGAAAATATACTTATTATACCCTTTGAATGATTGCTTAGACTCATTTATATTATGCATTTAGTTCTGCATTACAATGTAGTTTCCCATAAAAGGCATTCTGTGCCCAAAAAAGAAGCAAAAATACCTGAAGCGTCATTTTTTTCCCTTAATTAATTAAATTAGGGAAGGAAAAATGAAAATTCTGAGTTTTACATTAAAAACCAAAGTAAACTTTTTATGTTTGTAACAATTTAAACCGTTTTAAAACTTAATTTAAAAATTAAACTAAATGAAACATGATTATTTTGCCAGTTAAAAACAAATAACTTGCCATTTAAATAATTGAAAGTAGTAGAATGCATTGCTTGTTGGTTTATCTGCTTATGACCTAGAATTAATGAGATTAAATTTGCATAGATTTCAAACCGCTTTTGCTGGGTTTGGGAGTTTAATATCAAGATTTGGTTGTTGCTGTCCAAGGGGGCACAGTAAATTCCTTGGCTTTTTAAGAAACGTTTGACATTTGAAAAGTGGTCTTAGAAAGAAGGAGTGAAAGCGAAAGGTTAGCAATGTGACGGGTGTCGTCAGCCTTGAGCCCAGTGGCTGAAACAAATCAGTGCAGAGGTTTTTGGAGTCTGAATTATGGTCTACTTTGTAGCCCTGAGAGCATCATAAAGAATGGGCTTGTGACAAGGAGAGACGCTTCTCCGCGGACGCTGTTACCCCCATCTGCCGAAGCTGCTTGTTTTATAGCGTGTAACCGCCGTATCGCCGTTCCCCAGGGCCACCACAAAACATTCCACTTTTTAATTCTTTTTTTGGCAGTCCTCTAGGGCATTGGATGCTGGGATTGTGTCACGGTGGCTTATAAAGAAATTACGGAAGGAGTATTGTTCAAAAGAGAGAACTGGACAAAAGATTTAATAGAACACAAAATGTCAAATTTGAATGCTTGTTTTCTATGTCTACTATTTAAACATAGTTCATAGCTCAACGTGTATTAAACCCCTAATATTTTGTTTCTTTCATTTTGCTTTCTGCCTCTTTCTTCTCAAGACACTCAGTCCACCAGGTCTCACGTTTGTTTGTCTAAGTGTTGATTGTTGAAATAAATCACTGAAGGTGTACCTCTCACTTTCTTTCTCTCTCAAGGGATTATTATGTGTTTAAAGTCTTGTTGTGAGACGCAGCAGCATACCAAATCTTCATTATATTTTCACACCTCTACCATGCTTTACCCGCGCTACCTGAGGAGAGACATTGATATGAACTAACATAATAAACCTCCGACTTTGTTCCAGGGTGCTGGGTTACTTTCTGTTCTGTCACTATTTTAAAACATGCAAATGAGACTCTTTGAATCAGCAGGAAATCTATCTATTTTTCACAAGAACTATAAAAAACTCTCATATTGAAGAACTGGGATTGTATCTGATTTTATTGACTTATTTGTTGAAGCTCTACCTGGTTAAAATGTGTGACTCTTCTTTTTTGTGAAGTTTTCTTAAGTTCATTCAGTTTAATATACAGACCTGTTTAGAAATTTCAGCCGAAATATCAGCATAAACATTGCATAGTCTTTAGTTTTTGCAGGACTTTTTTTCCAAATAATTTATTGTAAGGATTTTCACATTGTTTATGCTAAAAGAATTATGTTTGTGTATTTCGTTACTAGAATTTGCAAAATGAAGTTACTCTAGTTGAGTGAATTTTTGATTTATTGAAAAGTTTGGTTTGTCATCCACTATATGTTTAGGATGATAGTGACTTTGAAGGCAGTCTGAGGTCCTAGCCCTGCTGTAGTACCAAAAAGCACTTAGCCTTGAGTTGCTCCTGGGGGACAATCGCTTTGGATAAAAATGTCAACTAAATGACAGATTTTCTGTTTCAGTGATGTCCTGACATTTTTGGAAAAGTTTTTTTTTGAGAAAAGTTGGCTATGAGATCAAAGATTAGCATTTTCAACAATCACATAACCTAATGCTCGAACGCATACACATATACAACATGCACATTCAAATATCATCTTAAAAGGACTTAAATTCAGATTGGACCAGTCTGATTTTGTTCACATTACCGAAACCTGTCTACCAGACCAAATGGCTGTACAATCATTGAACAGACCAGATATATACCTTCAGGATAGATTCTGCATGATGTGCCATGAGCGAGTCGATGCCTGAAGCAAACTGTGGTGCTTGTTTGCCATGTTTAAACAAGGGCATTTAACAGTGGCCCCTTAAATTATTAGATTTTTGAGGAATTAATAAAATATTATTGCCTAGATACTCCGAATTTATAATAGTAACTTTAATAACAGTTAATAAAGCTCTATAATAGTTTCTTAAATTTTTTGCTAGGTGGAGTCTTTCCGGGAAAAATATATGTGGATGCACAAATAGGAGATAATTTGAGCTTTTTTTAATTGCATTATTTACGAATTCAAAGAAAGCAATAATATATAGTGTTCTATACTAAAATGCATTTTGAAGGCTTTTCCCACAAACAATATTAGCAATGTAACAAGAGGATGCATGAGCATAAAACATCAGCTATACTTTGCTGGAATTCTTTCTGATTCAATAAAGCGAAAATGTTAACTATGTAAGTAATGCTGTCTGATATGTTTTACTCTTTTGCCATATTTATTTTCATTTTAAAAAAATTAGGGCATTAACAGATTTCGATATTCCTACATTTGCTCTTTTTTTATTTCAGGGTGAACGTATTTAGATTTTTTTAGTGTTTCAGAAAATATTAAATGTGTTTCTAACAAATGCTTTAAGTGTATGGCTTTTATACCTTAAGGCATACACATGGGGTCAAGAATTGCAGTATTCAAGATCTTAAAATATTGCATAATTTTTTACCACTTTTAATTGTTAAATAAATATTTAAAATGTTCAATAATTTACACCAAAATAACGTGTTTGATTCAGTCAGTTGACTGGATCAGTTTACAATTGATAGTTAATCCACATGTACCATGTAAAAATATGTGTACGTCGGTCACTGATTTGGTCTTAAATTTAATTTAGATTGGCATTAAAATGAAAACCAACTTAAATAAAGCTGAAGCTGAAGTTTAATATAAATTGTTCGTTGTTATTTTATCACTCAGTGTCAGTTATTTAAACATACATTTCATCCTCTGTCCTTGACCATAATAAGGAATATGAAAGTAGGGGTTCTAAAGTGCCATTGATTTTGTTTTGCGGGCCATGGCACCTTAAAATATCTTTGCTCGGCACACAGTTTACATTTGGTGCACCCAAGTTCTCCATCTTTCTTTCCTTTACTGAGTTACATTTCAAACTGCATTTAATAATACTTATGTTAAGTTGGTGACACTTTGGAGTTGAAGGTGATAGTTGTCAAGAATGACTTGATTAGAGCATCTGCTGCCTATGTAGATGCATGTTTGGTTTATTTTTTTTAATGAACATGCCTTCATCCTGTTTCTAAGTCTCTTTTTTCCTGTCTTTTTATCTTGACTGTACCATCTGTTTGCTCAGAACATTGACTTACTATTCACACATTTATACACGCACACGCACAGACAATTATCCTTCCAAAGACCCTTGGACCTAATTTCACTTGTGCCTCTTGAATCTCTGTAAATAAAAGCTCTCATTGCATAAAATAAAACTATAAACCAGGGGACACTTTAAATGAGAACTGAAAGCTATTTTGCCGTGTAATCACATCTGAAATCTGCTCTGAAATGCTGGTAAAAATAAATAAACACACTGATTACTCTTTCCCCTTTCTCTTTCTCTCTGTCTGCAGTGTGTGAGTGCAGGAGTGGAGGTAGTGATCTTGCGCCCAGGTTCTCTTCCTCCCTGCCCACATATCTCCCCGTGTCCTGCCAGCTGCAGGGTGCTGAGTCATCCTTCTTTCTTCGGGAGGCCACGCAAGAAGTCATGCGTAACGGGAGCCTGCAAACAAAAATCGAGCCTCTTTTTCTCCACATGGTTGACGCTGGCCCTGCTCCCCTCTTGTCGGTCAACTGTAGCTACGGCAATCTTACTGCGGAGATGCCTGTACCAACTGGTTTCCTGCAGGGGGCGCTGACACGCTCCTTCCACACCTCAACACATGTGACAGTGAATTGGAAGGTGAGAGCACACCTGGTGTCTAGGAGGATAGGAGCGGATCGTTCACAGATCCAGGTGTTGTTTTACCTGGCAGGCCGCAGGTGGGAGGACGCCGATCCTCCCGCGGAACTATTGCCTTGCGTCCGTGTTGTTGGGTTCCGTGAGCCAGGGGATGGTTCTGTATCGGCCGCCTGTCGTCTGGAAGGAAACCTGGGAATCTGTGTAGCCCAGCTCGCTGTCCCTACGAGCTGGTTTAACCCTCCTCCTCCGTCACGCCGGCGTGGACAAGAGCCTGTTCCAGTCATGGTAGAGCTGCTTTACACCGTCATACCTCCTGAGGGCCTTAGAAAAGAATGTGTTGCTGGAAGGGTGCAAGGAAAGGCCATTGGACAGGAGGGCAATATGCAGAGGATTGGGACAGTGATTCTCAACACTGGGGAGAATAAAGAGCCCAAAATTAGACTCAGACTGGACAGTGATATTGAGATTGTGGCGCCACCCAGCCCAGTTAAACAGGGACAGACTGTGGGATTTCAAGTGCTAATGAATTCTGCGGCCACCACAGAGCAGTTTACACTGAGGTAAGATGACATACATCTTGCAGGGACATCTTATGCACACTGTTCCTGTTAGTGATGTACTATAAAAAAGGTTGGATGCTGTGTGTGTTTGATTGATCTGACAAATGAAAATTGGGTTATGGAATGTATTTATTAGAATTATTTTTTTAAGTATTTCTTTAGTTTTTATTTATTATTATAATTTAATCACTCTTATTATTCTTATTATATTTTAATTACTTAATTAATTCTGTATGAATATTAATAATATTTTTACAATTATTTTATATTTATTTAAAAATTAAGAATTATTTTAATAATGTTCTTTGATAAGCTCCAGCAGCTTAATTTGCGGAATACAATTTGGAGTATTTGATGGATGCATGAAATACTTTCCCACATTGTGACCACATTCCAAATTTGTAATTAAATGGCGCCATTGCTTAAATCACCATATCTTAAGTTTCCAGAATATAACAATTCTAAACATTTGCTCCAATCATTTAGCTCCAACTTGTATACACACAGATACAGTTCAGCGACCTAAAGTCACAGTTCACATAGCGTAGAATTTAGATTATGTTCGCTGGCAGCATTGTAGACCGTAGGCCTTGGGGCATTCCCGGACATATGATAGATTAGAGTAATTCATCAGCCTCACACATACAGCAGAGCTCCAGACTATGGCTGTACATGTTCCAGCTTCTCTCCTCTCTATCACTGCTGTTGAGTTTCATAATGGGCAATAATTAGTCTCAGCCATCAGCTCATGAGGAACATTAAAATGGATGAAGCTCTGCGCTCAGGTTGTATCGACATGATGAACTGTAGCACAGAATGCAGAGTTTTGCTTATGGTCAGCAATTTTACCTCCATGTTTACGTCCACAAAGCTTTAACTGCGTCTGATTTAGGAAGGGATGTCACTTTAATGGGTCAGGTACATCTTTTAAAACACAAAGTTTGTTATTAAAACTAAGATTAATCCACAGTTTTTTTTCTCAAAGTCTGAGCGATGCCATCTTGTTCGTCTGTTTCTGGGATTACATATATCTGCAGGATAATCGCTATGGAAAATGTCTTTCCCTCCTCAATTAACTTCCATCAGTACAGAGACAGATACACGCTGGCAGAGGGAGATGCTATTGTCTCTCATGGTTGAACGATGGTGGAACATCAAAGACGCTCCTGCTGGTGTCGTTTGGATCTATAAAAGATGTGTGATGTCTTTTATTCTGCCACCTGCTATCTGTTTAGATAGAGGAAATCAAAATGTTTTCCTCCTACCCATGAT
Organism: Triplophysa yarkandensis; assembly: GCA_033220385.1. NCBI lineage: Eukaryota > Metazoa > Chordata > Actinopteri > Cypriniformes > Nemacheilidae > Triplophysa > Triplophysa yarkandensis. The sequence goes on from CM065657.1 coordinate 20,077,885, forward strand.
GGGAAAAATCTGCCAAGCGTTGTTTGTTTGTCTAGAAAAGCAGAAATTTCTGCCCTCATTGTTGCTAGGAGGAGATTGAAATAGCTAAAAATAGGCTAGTTTGTTCCTCCTAAAATCCAAAACGAGTTTTGTGGAGTTTTTGTTTTGCTTGTTTATGCTGCGTACACGTGGAGAGACTTTGAAAGTGCACCTCCGAAAAGGGTTGTATCGGCCTTACAAAGGAATCTTTTCATATTTCTATTCTGTTCTTCTTGTCACAATGTCTAAAGTTTTATAAGTTTTAGCTCAGTAGCCTCTAAACTCTAAAGTTTTTTGTCTCAGTCTTACAAATCATAGTAAAGCTGATTTCCAAAATTCTATTAAAGAAATTACTCTTCAGTTAGTATTCACTCTTTATTTTATATCCTTTACGTTTAAACAAAGCTTGAGGAGGATATATAGATGTCGGAACACAAAAGTTTTGAGGAATTTTTTGCTTAAAGAAAACGGGGTCCCTCTATCTTGTATAAATGAGATATAGTTTACCTTATCTGTATTAACAAACATTCTTGTTTTCATGACATCGTGGTTTTTGACAGGCTGTTTGACAAACTGACATTGAGATGACAGTCAGACGTGGGTATGGGGTATTTCAGTGCAAGTCTGGTGGAATGGATGGATTTGAATGCATCCAATGCTTGGATCATCTAATCTGATCAGTTTTAGACTTCACTCTGTCTTGCTCCATCATGTGTGCCTTCCATGCAGCTGTCAAAGAATGTTATAATGGGAGACTCATTTACAAGGCGTTATGTGATGCTTGTTGAACAAATCATGTACAGTTCTCTCAAATGATTTGCCACATTTCTCCAATTTTAGAACTTGTCCTTGAATCAGTAGGCACAGCTGTCTTAACTGTTTTGCATGTCTTTGCTAGTTAACAGATTTGTACTGCTTTCACATAGTTTTCAGGGCTTGGCCCGTTTATTTTGAGAACTTACAACAAATGATTTGTCTTTTTTAATTCATTTTAGTTGGGCTTGTTACAATGATACAGCATCCCCTGTGATCCTAAAATAGTGATCTTGTTTGGAATCAGCAGAATTAGAACTTTTGGTGCTGGTTTTGGGAAATTTAAATCTTAGAGTCAGTACAGAAGAAAAGCTTAAGTAGTAAAACTGTTTGTATAGTGTTTTTTCTCTCTTGCAGATTATTTAAAATCATTAAACAATTCAATTATAATAAATGAAACGCAACCAAAATTTCTCAGACAATGCTATTATTTGGCTTCAGAAGATTCATACTGTGGTGTCTCAGACCAAAAGTATAATTTTTTTATCTCCTTTATATATAATCAGTGATATGACATCCATGGTTTCTTAGAACCGAGACTTTGTAGAAAAAATTATATTTTAATAATATAAATGGTTTTCAGCAGTACTGCTGAGAATTCTATTGAGAAGTAGTTTTTGTGTTTTCTCAGAAGACTAGCTAACTCAATGATAAACATACTTCTAAGACAATTATATATTTTTTTGTGCATACATTGTTGCAGTCAGTCCTCAGATGATGCTCTGTGTGCCTCCAAGTTTGAAAGATCTGTTGATCCAAATAATTTAAATCTAATAGAGTTATACTATTATTCAAGTTTCAATGAAATAGATTAATCAATGACAGAGATGCTTACATGAGCTTTTGTCTTGTTTAGTTGCTAAAGAAAATTCTATTGTTAGTTTTATGTTTGTTGTTCCTCAAAAACAACAATCTTATGAATCCAAAGACAAATCACTTTGTTTAATTCAATGGGGACTGCAGGAAATGGCTAATTTTTAAGGTTTTGCAGTTCTTATTAGCTTACCAAAATGCTGGCAAGATCACCTGCAAACATGCAAAAGGTTTTTTTAAGGTTCATCTTGGCTTCAGACAGAATCTGAAACATCTGCTTGGACATGTTACATTTCACTTCATTTGACTTTTTCAGAATAAACTGTAAAAATCTGAATGTGGCTTAGTCAATTTCACACAAAAATTTATATTAGTTTAATAGAATTTTTAAAAAACATTTAATAGATTTTCTATTGTAAAATGTTAATAATATAACAGTTACTTTTAAAAAAATTTACTATTTTAAGTTTATTAAAAAAAAAGGATTTATTTAACAAATGGATATTTTTAATAACCATCTAATATTTTTGATAAATTCTAATGATTTCTTTTAGATTTACTTCTAATCTTAAGTAAACACTAAATTTAAACGGTATATTTTCTTATTTTTTTAAAGCTTTAAAGTGTACTCTTTTAAACTAAATTCCTTTATTATAAAATCAAATCTGTTGTCAGATTGAGTTACATTTTGCATTAAAGAGAGTATTTTTTATAAGGTGAGATTTTTATAAGGTGTCTTTGCTGTTTGCGTTCCACCGGTAATCCTTTTGTCATGGAATGAGCTCATATAGCTTGCAGCTAGATTTATACTGTCTAAAGTGCCATGTAGTCAGTATGCAATACAGTTTATTTTGCCTTTACACAAAGCAACTCAAGGTAGAATTCAAAACACAGCCTTTTTTCGGTTTTGGTTGAAACATCATTATCTTTGTCCTTCTTAGTTAACCTGTAAGGCTCAACTCTGACAAGATTTCTAAAAGGTCAAGATGTTCCTTCAGGCTGCCTTTGGGGTTAAACCGCCGGCAAACAGAAGTTTGACTTTGGGTACAGCGGGAGTTTGCTCCATCCTTCATTATTGTATATATAGTATATATATATAACACTTTTTTTTTGACCTAACTGTTGCATAATAAAATATTTAAAGAAAGCTTAGACTTGTGTTTACAGCAAGATGTGTTTTATAACACGGCACAGTTTGTTCTTTACATCAATGAAGTCTTAAACCAGGATTCTGGGTTTCAGGGCTTGCTAGCATTAGGATTAAATTGTGCTTGCAAAGTTTTTTTAAAACATTCACGTTATCGTGACCCCTTCCTTTTTTACACAAGCCAGCACTGTGTGCTCAGTGATTTAGATACTGTAGTTCTTCAGGGAATGAAATTAAATGGGTTTGACTCTTGGATGAATGCTACACATGCCTCCAGGGGCCCATTTCCTTCCCATATATTTATACTGAATGCACTCAGTGCCGCTATCAAAAGTCAGATACATGGAGATCAGAAAACAAGCTCCTAGCTGTTCTGGGAGTTGGGTGTGTGTGTTTGTGTTGGTTAAACCGGTCGGAAAAGAATAAGGTTGCCGAATAGATTGTTAGAGACGCTGTTTCTCTGCAGGTCTTGCCCTCTGTGTTCAGAGCGCCACGCTAAGTGCTTTCGAGATTAGAGCGATACAGGCAGGTAATAAGACAAGCTTCAAGCACAGGTGGGAAGCCACAAGTGTTTCTGACCCTCCATCTTCTTCGCAGTTTAATGTAATCATGCACATACACACACATTTAGCTTGCAATCACCTCTCCTGTTGAACATAATTACCCAGCAGTCCTGCACTTATCACATCAACGACCCGGCTTAACCACAGACACGCACATTTACAGCGCAACAGCAGTGCTTTCTGCTGTTCTAAATGAATGAACGGGTCACGCCGACCACACACACACACACACACACACACACACACACACACACACACATGAGACCCGTCAACGAAATTGCCTGTGTATGACTACGCTGAATGTAATAAAAATCCGAAGCAGAATTTCATTTTCATTAGGACCAATTCCCTAGAGATCTTTAGGTCTGTGTCTTTTTCTACGCTTATATTTCATGTCTTGTAACAGGAACTAATGATTCTCAGTGCCTGTTCAAATGAATATTTTAGACTCTGCTAATGAGGATGAGAGAGGAGACGCACTTTTGTGGTACAAGATAGAGAGATTTATGGAGGTAAAGTGGTGGGTGCTTGTACATTAGGCCACACTGGTTGAAAGCTGTAGAACTGGTGCACTGTCGGATATGGAATGTCTAACATTAACATTAACACTGAGTGCAGAACCACTTGCAACCACAAAGCTAAAGTCATCCCTTTTTTTTTAAACATTTGTCTGTGTGTAGTGCGCTTATTTATGGCTTTGAGGCAAAATATGTCCCAAAAAATGTGAACTAAAACCTCCCTTTTTTTCAATTTTTTAATTGAAAAGTGTGTGTGTGCGTGTGTGCGTGCGTGCGTGTGTGTGTGTGTGTGTGTGTGTGCGGGTGCGCGTGCGTGTAAATACAGTACACTCAAAAAATGCTAAACCATTTACACACAAAAAAATTATTTAAAAGCTTTGAAATCAACATTGGTCTATATTCATTTGTTTATTCATTTGTTAAAAATAAACTTATGAATAATTCTTAATTTGATAGAAATTTTCCATAGAAAAAAATTATTTTTTGTCTTTATTTGAAAAAAAATGGCTTTTAGGATTAAAAAATTGCTTAAAATATTAAATTTAGATTGTTTGAAAACAATAAATGTTTATGGGATTTTCATAACACATAAAAACAAGCATATTTATGTTTGTGAAGAAGTGTAATACAAACATTAAGAACTTGTCTGTCCAAGACAAAAAGGTTGAAAGCATTTTTTTTTTAGAAGGACATGATGAATAGAGACTTCATTCCTTACTTTCTGGTGTTTATTTGTCTGAGTTCACTTTCTTCACATGCAGCCGATGGCTATTAAACTAAACTAAAATATATGTGAAAATACTAACCTTACTCTTTTGCATTACTTACTGGTTTGCAGATTTGAGTCTGTCAGTTCTTTAATTCAGACTGTAGCATCACATCTATCAATCAGATTATCAGAGTCCGCAAGAGAAGAAGTCAGTTTTGCTTTTGCCTGTCCGATTGTTTGAGATTATCCAGTTTGACTAATCCTCTTCCTGACAGAGATCATTAACTAGTTCTAACTGAAAACTTTGAAACATTACAATACATTTCTCTGAATTCCACAAAAAGTCTTATCCCAGTTTCTTTATCCTCTTTCCTTATCTTTAATACTAAATAAGAGATTACTTTTTCTTTAACCTTATTTTAAGTACAGTAATCTTAGTTACATTTTTCACTTTAAAGTCATAATTCCAAAGAATTTACAATTATAGTATATCCACAATATCTGTTTACATTGTCTTAGTGCCTTACACTTAAAATTCAAGTATAAAGGGTTTAGAATGATTCTGTTACCAATGTGGTTATAATGTGTGCTAGTTCACTTAATGAACATTCTTGTCTCATTTACTAACTCTCTTGTTATTTATGATCCGTATGACTATTAAATAACACAAAAGAAGAAATTACGAAGAATGTTGGGAACTGGCACTCATTCAATTTTGAAAGTTTTGTTTCCATTCATTATAAGTGAATGGGGGCCACTGCTGTTTGGTCACCAACAAATTTCTAAATATCAGTTTTGTGTTTTTTGGAAGAAAGTTATAAGATTAATGGCGCCATTTATTCACCCACTTCTCATTTATGATCTGTATAAATTTCTTCTGCAGCACACAAAGGAAGATATTTTGCCAAATGCTGGGAAATTGCATTCAATCACATTAGTTGTGTCTCAATACAGCAGAAGTAAACGAGCACCACTATTGTTTGGTTATCAACATTCTTCAAAATATTCTGTGTTCTGTGTTTCTCTGAAAAAAGTTTGTGTAAATTTGAAACTTTTAAACATGTGCTGAAATATTTACAATGTTTTAATATGTGAAGAAACAACTTTTATGTATTAAATTAATATAATAAATAATTCTTGTTTTAACATTCATGGTTATTGCCAATATCGGCATATTGATATTTGAGTAGTCTCCACTTAAATTTAAGTTCTGTCTACTAAAAATTATATTTATTTTTATATAAACTTAATGTTATAGGCATAACTTTACCCCCAATTTTGTCATTATTTACCTACCATTTTGTTGTTCAAATCTCCTTTAAAAGCCACAAGTCAATGTTTAATGTTCTAGCCATTTAAATCTAGCTTTGTGTAAGCCCTCTGTTTGGGGTTGACCTGACTTTTAACTTTGCTTAAATCAATTATGCTTAATCCAGGTTACAAGTTAAAGATCATTACAGTACTTGAAGTCACCAGTTGCTCGTTATATCCTCAGCAAAGTCATTGTTCCTCCTGCTCACACCTCTTGACATTTTGAATAGGGACTGTATAATCTGGCATAGCACCTTGGTTTACTCCTGTGAGCTCCTGAGCTCATGTTGTGTGTGGAAAAGGAACGAATCAGATCTGGTCATCCTTTTCTTCTCTAGCCACGCTCTGTACAATGAAATTTCACCCCTTCTTTATGTCTGCGAGAACAGTGTGTGGGTTTTATTATGCTGTAAGGCTCAGGTAGGTCACACAGGTGATTCGGCTCTTGATACCTTAAAATGTTCCCTTTGTGGTTCCATAAAACTGCTCTCCATTTGAAGTAAATTGTTAATGACAAGTTGGAAGTCTGATTTTGTGATTTTGTTTGTGTTTAGTTCACTGACGTCTTTATTTGCATTTGTTTTGATGGGGACAGTTTGAGAAGTGATGTAAAATTGAAATGCTGTCAGAGTATTTGTTAATTGTTGCGCTGAAGAGCCAAATATATTTTTTTCTGAGGTTTGAGCGATCTAAAAATGTTATGTTTGTTTGATGGGTGTAGAAAGCATTGTTTTGTAACTGAATTCACAAATGTCAAAGTTATTTTGCATTTCCTGTTTTATTCCCATGCCCTGGTAGAAAAATTAATTAATTCATGCTTACTTAATAAAAATATAAACATATTGAGTGAAATCCAACTGTTAATTGATCTTTAGTTTACAAATCTTTTTTAAGTTTATGTAATGAAATAATAGGTATTCATTTAACAAATATATATGTGTAATATACACTAATAATTTGGTAAATTTTAATAGAAATGTTTTGAGCAAAAAGGATTGACTTATTTTCCACTAACATATACACAAAATAATTATTTTAAGGGTGGAACACAAATACTAACAAAACATTTTCTGTACTGTTGGTTAAAGAATCTTCCAAATACATAAATGTATGGTTATGTTCAGGTTAATATGTTAAATATACTATTAGACATAGGTAACATGCAATAAAAAGCATAATGTTATTGGAGGCTTCAGAAAAAGACAGAGTAGGATGCTTGGGGGAGTTTTTGGCACACAAAAGCGAATAAGATCACAATAAGACTCTCTGAAGGAAAAGTTCAATAAACAGAAACAAACAAAATCAAAGTGTCTGAGTAATTACAGTCAGGAAAGACAGAAAGCTTTTAGAAGATTACTGAACATCAATATAGACGTCAGCTTGCATCACTGTCCCACGCAGAAGGAAAGAGATCAATTTATGCACAGTGTTCACAGTTTAAAACCAAAATTCCTGTAAACACATTTGTGAACTTCTACCGAAGAATATACATGTGTGGGAGTCAGGTTTGTCTGCTTTGTTGAGACCAGCCAACAGACCAACTGAATAAAACAACTTGATTAACAAACTAGATAATGTCTTACACAAATTGGTTTTATGTGCACACAGTTGGAGAAAAGGGACAGAAAATATCAGCTCAGTGCAAAAACAATAGAAGTTATGATAGCAAAACAACAGTTGTGTAGTGTGTTTGCGAGAATAAGCCTTTGTTAATTACAGTGAGGAATAATGATGATAATATTTACAAACACTTGTCATTCTGAAGGCTTTGAATGCCTGTTATTAGTCACTCATGTCTGACTGTACTGCTGTAGACAGTCGTGTGTGTGTGGGTTACTGTTTTTGCATTTGCTAGACACCTTTATCCATGGCTTTTATCTATGGTGAATTACAGTTTATTAAGCTTACACATTTGCCTATATGCATGTCCCATAGGTTTGAACTCATGATTTTGTCTATTAGTCATTGAGGTACAGGAACACATCATCCAAATGCCAAAATGGATATTTCACGACGAGTAAGGTTGTGCATATGTGAGCCTGTACCACAAACAGATAAGTTTTTATACATTATCTAAAAGCTGAATAAATAAGCTTTTCTTTGATGTGTGATTGGTTAACTATATAAAAGTCTGGAGTCTGAGGATGCAAAAAATTCTAAATATTGATAATTGTCTTGGTGAAATCCCTAGCAATACAAATTACTATAATAATTAACTATGGATGTTTTCATCAATCGGCAGATAATTGTATTCTATGACTCGGTACTCTCTAAATTTGGCATGGAGTAATTTTTATAATAATGTTTAAATGTTCTTTTTGGAATCATTTAGTACTCTGTTGAAACAATAGTTAAATTAAATTTATAATATATTTACTGAAAAAGCGTCACAAAAATTTAAAAGGGCAACGTCTATCGTATTACTTTATCTGAAAAATGTTAACGGTAATCGTCGGATATAAAAATATAGAGAAAAAATTGATTTGACCAATTAATTTAATGGTCTCACTCAGTTAATATTAAATATACTCTCTCACAATGTTCCTAAGATTTCAAAGAATGGTTTTTGTTTAAAAAGTAAATTATAAAAGAATTACTGGGTTTTCACAGGCTGGGTAACAATTAAATTATATGACCCATACAATGTATTCTTGGCCATTGCGACAAACACACCTGTGCAGTTTATAACTGATTTTGCGGCCCAGTTTCACATATGGTTTAAGAACATGATTAACGCAATGAATAATGTAACATTTAGCATTGCAAAACAAGGTTTACATGCATATTCTGCTGTGTGGTCCGTGTATGAGGTGAAGGACATTTCCTGTTCAGAGAGATTCAGTTTAGGAGAGCCTTGGACAGTGACTTATTGTTTAGCTTTTCTCAAGTGTGACATTTGCATTTTGAGCTGTATGGACTAATCACTAAAGAAGGATTTGGGCTTTTGTGTTACACTTTAGAGACATTTTGAAATGGTTGTTTGGAGTTAAATTATTTCTTTGAGTAGGGTGAAACACCAACACATAATTCCTTTCACCATCACCCCATCAGTTTAGAACTACCTAGAAGTTACTAAAAAAGACTTTTGTCAAATTGTGTTTATTGATAATTCAATAAAATTTTAGTTTATTGAATTGTCTTTAATTGTGTTACGAGATTAAGGGCCTGCTCATAAACACATTCCTGCTAAAGCAACCTATTTTTCTCCTAATAGATTGAAACAGATTCTTTCATCTGATTCGAATGTCTGAAATGTGTTCAAATTTTTTTAACATAAAGTTTGAATTGGGGGCAAAAAAAAAACATCTTTTTTCAGTTTATTATGATATCTTTATTACCTAAGGTGTATAATAACTCTTAAAGCATACTGACCCATCAATTTTACATGAAAAGTCTGTAAATTAAATCTTTATATAGATTAAAATTTTTGGTCGCAATATTTAAACCATGACAGTTTGTGTACTTTTTCCGTCTGCACAGCACTATCGAATACAGTTGCTCTTTCATTTCCTGCTTGTTTATTTTTCCTGATGATAATAGGTGCTTTGACAGTTTGGCTGTTGGACTTGGTTTTCACTCTAAAGCAAGCAAGACAGTAACTGGTCTGCCTCACTCTGATCTTGTAAAGATCTTACTATCTTCTTCCCCCTTTTGGTAGGTGAACCCGGAGTCAGGCAATTTAGATCCATTTGTCCTCTGATCCACAGCATCAGCACTTCCAATACAGTGTGAGGTCTGTATGGGCAATACAAATCTCTTTGCTGTTTGCCTGAATAGGTCAGTAAAGAGCAAGTAGTGTGTAGAATTTGCTCCAATAGAAAATGAACATCACACTTTTGTTTATAATAGCAACTCCAGCATTGATTAAAGTTGCTTTTAATTATTTTATTTAATAATTAAATACTTTTTTCCCCAACATAAACATTACAGAAACATTATTAGTAATTTATAGACATTCCTTCATCCGCACTGCTTAAGGGCCACCTGTACAGTTTTCACGGTAAAGAAAAAACAATCTGTAGTTATCCTAATCCTCACTCCTCATTTTGAAACTGTATAACTTTCTTTCTGCATAACACACAAGAAGATATTTTGAAGAATGTCTGCACACAAAAATCTTCACTAGTGCACTGTCTTTGTCCATACGGCATAAGTCAAGTATGGATCAACATTCTTCAGAATATCTTCTTTTGTGTTTAGTGCTTTTTATTTCATCAAATAAAAAGCAACTAAATGAGCTCTGCTGTTGACTGTACTGTATAGAAAACTGAACTGAACCTCTTATCCAGTCTGCCACGGTTTTCACTTCACCGTTGTCATCTAACTGAACCAAGTTTAAATGCTTTGTGCTTGTCTCTGTGTGTGTTATTATAAGACAGTAACTAGTATTCCAGAACAAGTGAATGAGTGTCACCCAGACCAGCGAGTGTCCTCTCTCTCTTTCTGTTTTGTTTTTGCTTTGACAGCTCCTTCTGTTCTCTAGTTTTCCTCTTTCCTCTTGTCCGGTATCCCAGCATGCATCCAAGCTCATGAATATTCATGTGAAAGCATTATTTGCATTATTTGGAAAAGGAAGAGCACACAAAAGAAGAAGACAGTGTATGTGTGTTTAATAGTGGTGTCTCTTATCGGCCTTTAAAACACAGATGTTATCGTTTTGTGCCGGAAGGAGATTTAGTTTTATGGCGGGGTCAGGGTATAGGTTGAGGTTAGGTTGTTGAGCAGCATTGACAACTAACTTTAACTATATAAAAATAGTAGTCTATATGTATATAAATAGTGTGTAATTACGTTTCATTTATGCTTATAAAAAGAGAGTTCTGACTGTAGGTTGTATGTGGGTGCAAGGAAGTAATAAAGAAACAGAAGAGAGAGTGTTTTCCTTAAAGACAGAAAGTCTGATGGTTTTTCTTAAATGTTAAACGCTGCCATCACTCAAACTGGCAACAATTAAGATACGCAGGAAGTGTGTGTCTGTGTGTGATGTTCATTGCAGTTGTTAAATGTTGTTTTGTTCCACTTTTGTCATTTACATTTTGAACACACACACCTGGTAGAAAAAAGATCAGTAGAAAACATCAAGCTTTCTCTCGTTCTCAAACAATGTTTTTAAATTAAATGGATGGTATAGCCTGTGTGGGTGGATATTGTGTGTTTTGTTTAGAACCAAGAGCTGTCAAGTAGAGTACTTGCATAAAATGTGACTCTTCGCCTGACAACATCAAAATTCTATTATGGGCTGTTTTAAAAGAGAACTGTTTTAATTTCTTCTCTTGGCTCTGAATAATGGAGGCTGAGACACACACACACACACACACACACACACACACACACACACACACACACACACACACACACACACACACACACACACACACAGAAAAGTGGCACATTATTACCTCATGGTTATAGATTGCTTAACAAGACTGTATTCTTATTTTTACATTAACATTTGTTTCATTGCTTGTTTGTTCTCTTTTGGTCTTAACAGGCTTTCCTGGTAGTGATAGAAGCAAATTGAATATACTGTAAGACGGAGAGAATGACAGGACCTTCAGTTGTTGATGTTATAGTAACTGTCATACTTCCTCTTCATTAATTCACTGTGACCGGGCAGGCCAAGTTTCTGAACATCGAATAGGCGTTGTTGATGTGTCAGCGTGGGAAGACATATGTTTACGCCTTGAGATTGCTGATGTCAGAATGAGACAATTTGGCAGATTGGTTTCAACAAATGGTCTCTTTGGCTTGAGAGGATTTTTTAAAATTTGAACGTATACAAGATATCTTATCTGTGTTCTTCCAAAACAGTACATTTTAGATGAGATCTCATAAACCCTATGAAAACCACTGTGAAGTCTCAAAAGGATATTCCTTCCAAAAATGAAGTTAATCACAAGATGTTTCAAAACCTTTTTTTTGGTAGAACCCACAGAAAGATATTTGAAAGAAGGTTAGCAACTGACATTGGTGGGGAACTTTGGTTCACCCCCGTAGAATTTTTGAATAAAGGTTTTTAAAGAAACACCCCTGGGCCTTTTTTGACTGCGCCAGAAAGCTCAGTTGCCAACACTCTTCTAAATATCTTTCTTTGTATTCCATAGAACAAAGACAGAGATTTGGAACAACTTGACGTTGTGTCTCATCATAATAAATTGTATACACTAGATTGAATGCCTCATAGAGGGATTAATGAAATCAAACTGTTTGTGTATATGGGAAAATCTCTGTCCCGAGTGATTTACAGAGGTTAAACTTAAGCTCCTTACAGAAAATATGGATAAAGATCTTACACCTCTCACTCTACATCTCTCACCATATATCCCTGTCAACAAAAGGATTCTGTAAGATGTAAAACTACAACTGCAGCACCACGCACGCAGCCATGTACGCACGCACGCACACACGTACGCACGCACGCACGCACGCACGCACGCACACACACACACACACACACACACACACACACACACACACACACACAAAAATGCTCATTTGTGCTTATCTGCTCACTTTAAAAGAAGTCCAAGCTCTCTAGCAGCCTCTGCCTCATCTTTTATGTTTTTTGTCTTTTCCCTCTTTGATCCTTTTTTTTTTCCACAATTCGGTTTCTACCTACCCTCATGCTCATAGATGCAGCATGTCATGATGCAGAGGCTTCGTTTTTAACAAAGGATAAAACACTTAAAAAGGTTCACATGGCATAAGAAAATTGCAGGCAAGAAAAAAATCAAGAGAAGAATGTGTCACATTTCGCAATAAAGCCTGTCAACCAAACAACTATCAAACTCTTTTCAACCCTGATAATAAAAAGAAGGGTTCTGAAGATTACAATGAAAGGTTAGCTTGACAAACACAAGCAACCCCACGCACAACACGTGACACGCTGTAGTGAAACAAGGAAATGAGAGGAAAAGGCAAATAAAGGGAGGACAAGATCAGTGACCCAGAACAACTTCCTGAATGACTCTAGTGGTGTGTTGGACCAGCAGGAGAGCTGAGCCAAGCTTTTATTCAGAGGACACTATAAATTAATCAGAGGTTGAATTAAGTCGATGTGAAATAAAAGGCAAACATTTTAATGCCAACAGGTATCTCTTACACTACTCTGAAGTGTCATGTTTGCACGCTGTCACTATGTTTCAAAATGTAGAGGCTGTGTGTGTGCTTTTGATTGTTTTTGTGTGTAGTGGTGACACCACAAAATGACAGATGTTTGGATCATAAGGGCAGACATAATTTTCAAGTGAGACCTTAAAGGGATAACACCCAAATATGAAAATTCTGTTAGTTTACACACCCTCTTTTCAAACCTGTATGGCTTTCTTCTGCAGAACATGAAAGAAGATATTTGGTAGAAGTTGTTGTGTGAGGTCAGACGAGACCTAAAAAACACACTTTCAAAGATCTTGGTCTCTGCAAAATGTATGTCTGTGTGCATTATTGCCGGTATCCAGGCCATACATCTCCACTTGGTTACATCGGACACATCATTGTTTACTGGCAAGAAAACAATGAAAAGAAAGTTTCTTCTTTATTTTTCGATCTTGTGAACGGACATTAAATCCGACATCACAACACATTCTTCCTATTCTAAAAACTTCCTCATCAAAACAAGTGGTCTCACAATATGGCAAATTTTTTCCCATTAGCCACCGCAACACTTCGGCAGTGACATAACATCCTCAACCCCAAAATTTATTTAAAATTATATAATTGGAGACACCACAGTTTCTTGAAGATGGGCAGTCACATATGCTGGAAGCTTTTTTTCTGTGGTGTGTCTGCAGTGTTGATGGCAGTGATCCGTTTCGGATGTGCCACCAGGAGCGGACACAGTGGGATCCTGTTGCTTGGGCATTAATTGTCTTTGGTGCTTTAGTGTATCAATGTCATTCATTACTGAGATGTGCTGTGGTATTGTTGCAAACAGCATTGATTGTATAAAAAGATGCAGTGTCAGGAAGTTCACTTTGGATTCCCCTTATTTTCAGTTGAAGTCGTTTTAGCAGATGCATTGAAACCTATGCAGAAACGCTGTTGAGTTCAATTGTTCTTGACTTAACTTAATTAATTACTTGATTAAGAAATTACATAATTGCATTCTGCAACTTTATGCCAGTTCTTCCTCTCTGTATCTTTTATGTTGAAGACAAAGGCCAATACTTCATCACAGGATGAATTTGAATAGATAGAAATTAAAATGTTATTTTGTTAAAACAGACATCAGATTTTGCTGTTGAGAAGAGTCAGGTTTAGCTGGTGATGGTTTATTCAGCATGTGTTCTGTCACATAGAAAGTATGACTCATGATTCTGAGAAGTAATGTCACCACGATTTCCAATCTTCACAGGTGACTCCATGTTCATTCACAAATACAGCTGGAGAAATGGCTGTAAGATTTCATGTTATTATGATAAACCGTCATATTACATGATTTTGACCTCATGCTTATACTATTTTAACTTTACATACATTTTTATCTTTATTAAACACATTGGCGGTATTAACACTAATAAAAGTTTTTCCCTCTAGCATCTGACATAGATTGCATCTTTTTGCATGCATCTCAATGGCTAAACCCCCATAAGATAATTTTTGGCAGTTCATATTTGGGCTCTATTTTGTGTATGTATGTATATATATTTGTGTATATTTTTGTATATGTGTATATGCATGTATGTATATATATATATATATATATATATGTATATATATATATATATATATATATATATATATATATATATATATATATATATATACATATTAACCTTCTCACCCTCTAGTAATTTTAAACATGTGGGACTTTAATTTGGGACCCTTTCGTTTAATGTCAATGCATTAGAAACGCATATTTACAGCTTTTCAGTTAGAAACATTTTTTAAACTGTTCTTTTGAGTCACGCTGATTTGAAATAACATTTTCAGGTAAACTGTCACTCTAAGCTAAAGAATCACAATCAATTATGTTTAATAAGACATTTGGTTGAAAATATGTATTAAAGGTTACAACATTGTCCATATTCTGTTCAGATAGAATGGGTAAATGTACAGCAAAGAACTGAGTAAATACATGTCAGGAAGAAACAGGCAGAAGTTTTAGGGGGGGGAAGTCTTGTTGTAAAAGATAACTCAAATCCCACGTGTTGAGAGAGAATGAGATGGAGTAAGTGTCTTTCTGAATTTTGCAAGAGAGCTCTGACCCAGCAGGGCTGTCACAGTGCGTAAACACACACATACACACTGAAAGAAACGTGTTCATATGCACTCGACTAGCATCGGCACGCGGGAAGCTTGGCAGGGGGCGTGTCCTGGAGGGAGTGTGGGCGGGAGCACATCTGTGACTGGCAGTTGATGGACAGCTGCGGTGTGCAAGCATGTCAGTGGTCTGGATTGATGGTACATCGATGCCAGGATTCAGACTGTGAAAGAAGAATTAGCAAGAAGAGGAGACGGAATCCCGCCGTTACGAGCTCGTCAAGCTCACGCCGTGCAGTTCTGCTAACTCAGAGACAGAGGGATGTGTACATTTTATGTGTCTATGAAGCTCTTTTGCAAAATATAAAGGCTGTGGAT
This sequence comes from Triplophysa yarkandensis, assembly GCA_033220385.1. Classification (NCBI taxonomy): domain Eukaryota; kingdom Metazoa; phylum Chordata; class Actinopteri; order Cypriniformes; family Nemacheilidae; genus Triplophysa; species Triplophysa yarkandensis. Next base: position 20,093,356 of record CM065657.1, read on the forward strand.
TAAAAGGTCTCTTTTATATATATATATATAGTAATACAGTGTAATATAATAAAGTCTCACCATATGTTAGTATAAAAATGTGTATAAATACAGTGCTGATTCAAGCTTTTTAATGCATGGCGAATTTTGTCATGAGCAAGTTTTTCCAGGTCAAGAAAAGAGAACTTCATCACGGCACATATGGAGACCCATTGAGGTCATCTTCGCTAGAGATCACGATAACATATTTCAACAAAGAGCTGAGAAGCTTGATTCTCTCTTTTTTTGAGTGGCTCAGGTGGCTGAAGAATTAAAATTCAAAATTTCATTACATTTACATTTATTCATTTGGCTTTTATCCAAAGTGACTTACAAGTATTCTGCAGTGGCCAAAAATCACTGCAGAGCAAACAGGGGTAAGATGCCTTTATCAATGGCACCTAGTCATTGACTGCTGGTGCTGAACATCGAACCCACAACCTTCTGCTTACAAGTCCAACTCTCTTATCATCAGACCACGACTGAATTACAAGGTATATTGCTTATTACCATGGTGTGATGATACAGTCGTCAATCTAGTTTGTATTATATCCCTCAATATATTTATTTATTAAATACAGGGTGTCAGCGGGTCCTTCAGAATTAAAAAAAAAGGGGGAAAAAATACAGATCTTAAATATTGTGGTCACAGCACTGTAGCACATTGTATTTAATTTATTTATACAATATGTTCGATAAAACACCTACAAGACACATTTCAAACATTTAAATAATTTCTACAGTAATTCTGTACAAATAGATATTTTACTTAGAAATCGTAAATGCAGAAAAACTTTAAAAGATGTGTATGTTGGTCACTGATTTGGATTTAATTAGCATTAAGGTTTTTAAAAGTCTTAAATATTACTTGCTTTTATATCCGTAGAAACCCTGTACATAAATACATTAATAAAAATAAAGTATTCCATAGTTAATTTCCTTAGTAGTCACAGTTTCACATCATGCTGAATTTCTAAAGATGCTGCAAAGGGAATTTTGTTTCATAGCTGTATGGGTTGTGGCCAGCGTAAGCCTAAAAAGCAGACAAATGTAAACATATAGTGGAAAAATATAATATATTTTTGGATAGGATTATAATTTTCACCAAAGTATGATTTGAGGTGCAATAATTCTAATCTACCATATTCAGTAGGGTGAACAGTGTTTGAGCTGGAAGAGGAAAGCGCATGAGAGTGAAAAAGTGGAGATTAGTATGGTGATATTGGGTATTAAAATTCAGTAGAATACATTTTTAACTTGAAGGTTTTCAATGCAATTTTTCAACAGTCTTGCACAGCACATTTGTGTTTCAGAGTCAGCTTTCTACCAAAGGTTTTGTTTCATAATATCTTACAAACATATGTACTTTTAACTGAGAAATTACATGGCTAACATTTTATTTATACAAACTGCTTTAGCTGGAAAAGTCCCCCTGTGGTTTTTACCTTACATTTGATCTTTGACCCTCAAAATACACATTTGTCTTCATTATGCAATATTGATTTATTACACCACATGCAAATTAGTTCTGCCTCCATTCAATAACACTCCTCAGTTCCAGACTCATGAAACTGAAAGTGAAACTGAGAGCTGGTGCATGTGTGTGTTATTAGGAGTGTTACAGGAAAGTTCCCTTTTACTATAGTAGCTAAACAAGGTGACCATTTAAAGGGACATGTAAATTAGTATGGTTATCTGCCAGCACCATATTTGAAAGACGTGTGTGTGTATGTGTGTTTCATAGTGAAAAAAACACCTGTCTTCTTAACAAGCCCTCATTGCAGCAGAGAGACGCCTCGTCTGCTCTCATGCAAATTCTCATGAGTTTTTGTTTATGATATGATATTCAAAAAGGTCAAAGCCTTGGATGACATTCACTTCAGCTCTATGTGTGTGTGGCCCTCTGCCTAATTTCTGCCCCCTTCCTGTTTTGACTTTCATTCCCACAGTTCTTTTTTCAATACTTCCTCAGTGTGTTTTTTGAAAACATGCATGTTCATGCTTACAAATAATACATGCGCATGCACGCACGCTTGTTAATGCATACGCACAGACTCGAGTCTCATTTGGTGTTCTTTTTGACCGGAGGATTCTCTGTTTGGTTCAGCGCTGTACTGAAGGGCAAATAACAACTATGCACCGCTAACTTTCTCCTTTATTCGTTCTTCCCTTAGCGCTCCAGCTTATTCTCAGATGGGAGTAAACCACTCGGCAACAATGATTCCCTAATTGGTGTTAAAGTCCCCTGTAACTACTTTTTGCATAATAGAATGTATAATGATGCCTGTGCCTCTGAGGGCTTATCGTCCTGCTCTGAGCGCCACTCGGCACGTCTCCTTGTTAGTGCCATCATTAACGTGGATCTCTTAAAAAATGCTGTTGTTTTTTCCTCATTGACTTATCCTTGTCAAAAAAATGGCAGAACAAACAATTAGATTCAGAGAGAGGGAGAGATGCTGTCTAACCATTCACCAATCACAGTTTATAATTTGACGTATTGAGTAGGGGATGATGTAATATCCAGATTTTGTTTCCTCTTCCTGTTTTTTTCTTTCTTTCTTTCTACCTGCCTGTCTGTCTTCCTGACTTTTTTCTGTGTGTTGTTTTGTTTGTCTGACTGACTCTTTCCTCTGGTTTCCGCTTTCATTCTTTGTTCTTTCTTTCTTTCGTTCTTTCTTTCTTACTCTCTTTCTAACTTTCTTTCTTCTACACGTATATTTGTCTTGCTTTCTTTAATCTTGTTTTTCCATTTATCTCTCTATCTGTCTGTCTCTCTTGACTTTATTCCTCTTTTACTTTCAACCTATCGGTCTGTCTTGTAAGTCGGTTTGCTTTCCTTTTTCTGTCTTTCAGTCTTTCGGTCTGCATTTCTGTCTACAAGTCTTTTCTTCTTGCTTTCTTTCTGTCAATCTGTCTATCTGCCTGTATTCCTATCTTCTGGATTTTTTCCTTTTTGTTTGAATGTTTATTTGATTGTTAGTTTCTTTGTTTCTTTCTGTATTTTTGTCTGTCTGTCTCCTGTCTTTCTGTCTTTTTCCTGTCTTTCTTTCCCGTTATTTTCCGTTTGTCCTTCTGTCTGTCTTTGTTTCATTGTGTTGATGTGTATTTCCAACTCTCTTTCTTACCTCTTGTCTCCCATCATCATATTTTTTCTCAGTTTTTTCTCAGTTTTTTTATCTCTGTTCTTTTTCTCCTTTCTCCTTTACTTTTTAAACAAAACTTTACCCCCATGATATACTGAAAGAACAAACACTACAATATAAATTGGACAAAAGTGTAAGTAGTTGCTGAACTGACAGACCATTAGCTGTGACACCAGAGCCTTTTATATTATCCACCGCGAGTCATCTTTAAAATTTATATATTACACATAAAAAATTAAACTAATATAGTGTCATATAAAAGGGTTTATTCACTCACAAAATGAAAATGACCTTAAAGAAATGTCATCTTATTTTGTGTCTTGACCATAAACGGATGTTCTACAGCTATCAAACGACTTAAAGGTGACTAATTGTTTGGTAAATTGTCATTTTGTGCATAAACTAACCCTTTAACTGCTAATGGAAGTTTCATACTGAGATCTTTGATTGAGAGACAAACACAATTAAAAAGTAAAAGAATCACACATGCAGTCAGAGACACATGGGTGAAGGGCTTTTGGATCTGAATGGTGATCACCTGGTGGTTCGGAGATGAGAAATCAAAATGTGGGCATGAAGCTAATTTGATGGAAATTTATTTTCATTTACCACAGGAAATGCGTTTTTTATGTACTGTTCTTATTTCATGTTCACAGTTTTTAGATTCACTTTTTCACATGAGTGGAATAACAGTTGATATGACTCATTTTCATTTTTTCAAAAAAACTTTAATTTGACAGTACACCAATTTACAGATGAAACAAACGTAGAAGGGACACCCCCTGCGAGGGGACTCCTGAAGCAAAATGATGAAAACTGATTCTCAGTGCATGTGTATGTGGCCTCTGACATTCAAATGTTGAGTATTATTTGTCCATTGTATGAATAACAAAGCAGAGCACTTTTTGTGATACATTAACACAGAACATACGGATTTGGTTTGACATCATTTTTTTGCTACTATTAAATAAATGTTCTTTAGCAAAATGGTTAGAGCAAATGCTTTTAGCTTTATGTTGGACTTTGCATCATATCCTCATCACAGTCCTAAGTATGTTTGTAAAAAGCTGATAAAGATTTGTTTGCATATTTTTGAAAAACAAAGCGGTAAGTGGGAGTCATGTCTACGCTGAGTCAAATATGCATCTCCAAAAAAGAAATTGTTACAGTTCTTAAAAATACAAATTCTCTCATCGTTTACTCAACCTCATGTTATTCAAAAGGGTTTTGGAGGCGGGAAGCTTTTGTGTTCTTCTAATGCTAAAAAGCATTTAGTCCTCGTTCCTTATAACTGCATTAAAAATAATAAAGACCAGTCTAAATATTCCCAATTCCTTTTGTGTTTACTGTCGGAAGAAAGTCATGCTGGTTAAAGTGACATGTGGGTGTATAAATGATGACTCAACTTTCGTTCTTGGGTGATCTAATCCTTAAAATGTTGAACTTGTATGAAAGCTGTGACGTAAGGCACATCCTGTTTGCAAGCTTATCTCTGATAGGTTGCTGTCAATTGAAAAGACAGCTCTGAATGAGAGTAACTCTGCAACTTTGTCGGAGGAGCGGAGACAGCCATGCATAATTTAACGATGAAATGAATGCAGGACGTCTGTGTGTGCCTGTGTCAAAATGATCAAGCTCTTAAGAAGATGTGGAGAGATCACTCCCTCATTGAAAGAGACAGGATATGTCTGGTGATGACTGTCTCCCTGTGTGTGCGTTATGTACAAAGAAACAAAGATGTTTATATACATAATATCTCTCTCTCATTTTCTCTCTTTCCCTGGAGGGTGAGCGATAAAGACCTTGCATCTCAGACTGGCCCCAGTGGCATTTGGAACTGTCACAGGCAACCAATGAAAATTCTCCGGAATAGGAGGTTGCCACGGGGACCACGAAAGGTTGCCAAGGCACCTCTCGATGCGCCTGTCCTGCTCCTGTCACTCAAATACAAAACCAGACAGGGGTTTGAGTCGTAGGGACTCTTTAATGCCAGACTGTTCCTGTCATGGCTGCCCCAGGCCAAACACATCGCCATCCATATGTTTTAAAGAGGAAGCTTAAAAACCAGTACAAAAGCCATCGCGTCGGTAACTCTGTGTTTGCGTGGCATGGTGGAGTAAATGCAGAATTACAGCAAGCTGATAACACCGGCATCCAATGACACGGCTGTTTGTTTCAGTGCCGAGGTTGTCTCGCCCTTTACGCCGCAATCTGCAAACTCATCTCGAGCCGACGCGCGGCCAGGCAAACCCGGCTAATCCACCTGTGTAATCCACCGTGTGTGTTTGTACGCGAGCGAGCGTTTAGTCACAGGATGGGGAATTGATTTAGAAGGGTAAACTCCCCGTTCGGAGTCCCCAGTTAATTAAATGCCAATTGGATTGGCCTGTAGACCTGAATGCTTCCTGTGCTGTGTCCAGTCATACGCACACACACATTATCATGTGACCTTTCTCGCTGTTAAGACCGCACCGCTTTTTCATTGTGCTCCTTTGAACGAGAATATCAATAGGCGGAATCTTTATATGCTTGTGTTTTGTACTAAATGATGCAGCCACGATTGACTGCTATTCTTGAATAATGCAGATTTACGGTGACACTAATTATAATGATAATAAGGCTCTCGTAGAATGTGTCATGAGACTTCGATTTGAAAGCAGGTGATCACCGACCTGAGAAACATTTATTCATCCGGCAGCAACCTGGTGCCATGCTCGAGGATGCGATGGGGGAACTGTATCTTATAAATCTTTTCACTTGAGTTGGGAACCTACGCCATTTTGTTACCTACAGAGATATTAATTTATTTAATCACAACACCGCTGAAATCATGACTATTAATAATTTGATTGTTCATTACATATAGTTCTTCCTCCTCTCATGCGGTTTAATACGCATACAGACATGCTTAAAAAAACAAATAACAGTTTTTTGCTTTGTTACACAATAGTAGAAATGTTACGTAAGAGGTGAGGAGCAGCTGTGCTGGGACTTTGGCAGCAGGCTATTTCACACAGATGTTCTTGTTCTCAAATAATTGTATAAGCAGGGGCTAAGATGTGTTTGGATCGAAAACCTTTTGCGACAGTTGCTGGATGAGTTCCTACAACTTTGAGGAGAACAATGGGGATAATTGTCCCATTCTTTTGTAAACTTTGAAAAAAAAATAAAGCCCTCAAATTCATAAAGTAAATATCTAAGTCATATCAACAATTTTGCGCTTTTAATACCTTAATGTAAGTGTTATCAAGCCATATTTAGAATGTTACATTCATTACCTTTTATTATATTTTATCTTTAGAATTATGTAAAAATCAGTCTTTGCTAAAGCAACAATATGGCATTTAAAATATTGTGTTAAAATAGTAAATTTTTTAGACAAGTATAAATTTTTTCTGCGAACAATTGGTCAATAAAAACCCGTAACCTTCTGATGGCGATAGGCTGAATATATAAAATAACCTTTCTGAAGCCTTTGGCTGTGTTGGGGGAGTGCATCAAGCACAGAAATATTATGTCATATGTCTAACTTGGATTTTAAAAATCAAGTTATACATCACAACTCAACATGTTTATAAGTCTAAAGCAGTTATAATGCATAAAGCAGTGTTATACTTTTTTAATATATTATTGTACATATTTTATTTTATTTTATTTATCTTACTGTATATTTGACAACAAGGATGAGAATTAGTAATTCATATTTTGAATAAGCATCAAAGTTCCCATTCTTCATGATTCCAAGTTCCAAACTTTAGTTAGTGTGTGATGTTGTTAGAGTAAAAATAATATCTGTAAAATTTTAAAGCTCAAAATTAAATGCCAAGTGAGATATTTTATTAAACAAAAGTTGCCTACATTGAGCGGCAGTTTGGACTACATACCTCTACTTTCTTCCATCACTACAGTTAACCTTCTTCCATAGGAATGCACAAAATAGGGAGCGTGGTCTTGTGACACTCCCATGAAGAAGAGGAAGCCGTGTCGTCGAAAACGCTGATATTTTCATCACCTTTGTTACGCCTTCCCAGGGATGCTGTTCATAGAGGTCAATGGTTACAAATTACAATTTATGTGTTTAACTCGGTTCCTGAAAAGTATAATCCAAACTATGTGAAACACATTTTACTGAGGACTGCTTCCTCAATCTCAATCAATTTGATGCCGGATTTATACAAAGATTATTCACAATTTGTAATATTTCAACCGGACACTAGGGCTGGGCAATATGGCCAAAATTTCATATCCCGATATAGCTCATTTGATATCCTGATAACGATATACATAACGATATAGCAATTTTTCTGTTAATTCAGTTTATGAGTAGTCTATACAAAATTGCAATGAGGAAATGCAGTTTAAATGATATACAAAACAAATAAAGGTAGTATGGACTAAATCTTTATTTTATTTAGAACCTTTTTTCAAGCAAGACTGTTGGTTATGTTAACACCTGCCATTAAAATATTTCAACATATAGCAGCCAACTTTTAACAGTAACACCACCCAGACTTCTCTTGCAGCATTATGTAGGTGTAAAGATGTTTCCAAGTAGTCTTATAGAGCAGGTAATAGAAAGCAACCACAAATATTGATAATGGCCTGTCTATTCCTATTGGATATAAAAAAGTAACAAACTGAAAACCTCTGAGGTTTAAAGAGCATGGTGCAGTGCAAAATACCAAATGTAAACTTCAAAGTTTAAAGATTAGATTAGATTAGATTCAACTTTATTGTCATTGCACATGTAGGATACAAGGCAACGAAATGCAGTTAGCAACTAACCAGAAGTGCAATAAGTAGTAAATACAGGTTATATATGTATATATACAATAATTATACAGAATATATGAATATAGATAAGTATTATGGACAGATTTACAGGTTAATATACAGGCAGATATACAGGCAGGTGTGCTATGAACATCCTATACATTATGTACAAGTGTATGTACACTTTAGACAGAACTATAAACATAATTTACAGTATTGTAGTGGATGGTAAAGTGCATTGGAATTTTGTATTCCGTGTGCAAATGGATTGTCCAGTGTTACTGAGTGAACATTAGTGCATGTAACAACTGGTTATTGTGATGAGTATTTTAAATAAGTAGTAGCAAGTGTAGTGTTATAGAGGGGGGAGGAGTCTGTGTATAAGATCGGGGGGGGGGTGATTGTGGGGTGTCAGAGGGAAGAGTTCAGTAAGGAGACAGCTTTAGGGAAAAAGCTGTCCCTCAGTCTTGTTGTCCTTGTCCGGAGGCTCCTGAAGCGCCTCCCAGAGGGCAGGAGGGTGAACAGTCTTTGGTCAGGGTGAGACGAGTCCTTGAGGAAGCTGCGAGCTCGACGAAGACAGTGTTTCCTCTGGATGTCCGCAATAGCAGGAAGTGTTGTTCCTGTGATGCGTTGGGCAGTTTTCACCACCCTCTGCAGCGCTTTGCGGTCAGCCACTGAGCAGTTCCCATACCAAGCTGTGATACAGCTGGTCAGGATGCTCTCGATCGTACACCTATAAAAGTTCACCAGGATGGCTGAAGACAGCTGGTTCTTCTTCAGTGCACGAGCCTCAATATATTTTTGGACCTACAGTCCTAGCCCCTAAAATAACTGTTGTACACAACAGGACTAGTAAAATGTATTAGTTAATTACATTTTATAAATTAATTTATATATATCGCATAATGTGGATTTTCATCTCAGTTAAAATTTTTAAAACCGTGCAATTCTATCACATAAAAAGACATTGTATCTTATGATTATGACATTTGTATTCCATAACTTTGATTTCATGTTCCTATAGTTTTTATAATTATGCTACAGTGCGCACTTGCATATGTGTCTGTGTGTGGAGTTTATTTTGAGCGCACGCGACCACTCAGCGCTGCTCTAACAGTTGTTGCTCGTTGACTCTCACGTCCATGCAACAGAAGTCGTCTCTCTTTTAGCTCCATGGTTTGGGTGGGCTGGTCATCTTGTTGAGAATTACCCTGGTCTGAACCGCGTGTACTACCGTATTTCTCCATGTTTGTTTATGTATTACAGAGTGCATGGGCATGACGTGGCGTTAGGTGCATCTTGACGTAAATTCTGCCGTAAACGCCTTATCGTGACGTATACGATAGAGCCTTATATAAAACGATAGACATTTTCTATCATCCAGACGATATATTTCGTCATATCGCCCAGCCCTACCGGACACCATTGATTGTGGTGTTGGTAATGATCAGCTTAAATCATTTGATAATTATATCTTTTGTTTACTGTTTAACCACATGCTGGTTTATACCGGAGTAAAGATTAGTGGCAGCTAATCATTGTTCTATGATAGGCGTATACAAAAGCCGTGCTTGCACAAGTCCTACTTGATCCTCTTCATCTATGTTCTCTGGTTCTGATCCAGGCTATAATAAATAGGGTAAACTTAATGTGTTATTGTAAACTTTACGATTACACTAAGCGGATGCATCTTTACATTATGGTAAGAGGCCTGACCTTTTCGTAACTTGCACTGAACTGCTGTTGAATCACAACACAGGAACCGCTGGCTCTAGGGCTCCATTTTTTATGAAATTTTTATGAAAGTGAAAACAGCTGTACACAGATAAGTATATTGTGTAAAATAAAATAAAAATGAAAACATATTATATTGCACACTGTAAACAAAATCAAAGCTTAAAAAAGCCCCACGAAAAACTGGCCCTTTAATACGCATTCATAAGCATATTGATTCAATATTTGTAGCAACAAAATCCTGGGACAGCCTGCCCAGACATTTAAGTTTAAATGTAATTTCACTTTTTACTTGCATCATGTCTGAATGTATCTCAGTTTGTAGTGCTCAAAAGAAAGATTTACTGTGTTCTGTTCTCTCTTTATTTCACGGATACGGTGATGCAATTAATTATACTGTGAAAAGAGCAGAGTTGTATGTTTACCTTTAATGAATCTCTGTCTCTGGCCACTAAAGGTCATGTTCTTTTACCTCAGTAACCTATTTACTTCTCCTGTTTTTTGCTTGCAGATATGAGGCAGTAAGGCATAAATAATCTGCTTTACAATCTTAGTGTGTTTTGGTGCAAATAGATATTGAACATATTTGGCAGCAATGGCATCTTTCGCTATTGATGTCACCGTTTTTATCTAAAGGAAAGAGATTAAAATCATTTATGGCTTAGTTGATTTCACGTCATATATGTCAGAGAGCTCATCCGCAAATGAGTCGTCTGCTGTTAAGATCAAAGGAAATTGTGAATTGTGTAATTTTGAGATTTTTTTAAACTAAGTGAACATTTTAAAAGTGTTTATGTAAATTTTCCAAGATTTGATTTTAAATACAGAAAAGAAGGGAATTTAAGAAGCACAGTCTGTAAAAAAAATCTCCCAAACAATCATCATAAACATAAACCTGATATTTTCATGGTTTTCCTCTCTTGAGAACAGAAAGAATCCTCTGAATAATTATTAATACACAACCCACCGAATTAATGAGTAAGCCCAACAGATCCAGAAGTACAGTACTTCATAAACAGCAGAGGTGAGATTACTAACTTTTAATGTCATTGAGAGTCATAGTGATGTGTGTTATGCTTGCGTGATATCCAAATTTTGATATTATCAATCTTCCTTCCTATTAAACTTATGTATACGGTATAACCTTGAATGATAACAGAATTATGACGTTAGACTCAGACAGCATTACCAAACTTTTGGCTTGTGGCTAAACCATCCAGAAACTGAATACCAAACACTGATAATGAAACAAGAATAAAATAACGTCCACAACAATTCTCACAACTTTATTTGCAACAAATAGCAGTTGCAGAAGTTTTGTTCTTTTTTGAGACCAGGGGCCTCATTTATAAAGCTTGCGTACGCACAAAACGGAGCTGAAAACATGCGTACGCCAGTTCCTGCGCAAAAGTTGGGATTTATAAAGAAAAACTTGACGTGAAAACATGTGCACCTACACCCAAACTCTGACCCATGCGTACGCACATTATGAAGACAAAGCAGTTTGGCGACACTGATGGGGAGTTGAGGAACTGACTGTGGATGAAGGGAATTAACCCTTTGCACAATGGCAAATAGGTCCCGGTTACAATAAAAAATACAAATAACATTAAATGACCATTATGGGTCCTAAAGATACATACATGCATGTTTAGTTTAAAGACATAAAAGGAACTATATGCTGAGAGTACATAAATGTAATTTCTTTCACATCCATCCTTAAATGGATGTTCGCCTATCACTCACGTGATTAACATGAAGTTGTTAATGATTAAATATGATCACTGAAAACATAAATAGTCTACTGCAGCAACACTTCAATATATTATTGTATGATGGATGCGCTGGCACTGCTGGCAGATTATGCCAATGGATGGCAGACTTCAGAGGGACCCACAACACCAGCGTGAAGAGCCTGACCCCCCCCCCCAAAACATGCAGGACATCATCAGGGAGCAAGACTCCGTCAGGGAGTAATGCGCAGTTTGTGAAGAACAACAGTGCAAAGTCTCCTTTTTAAACAAGATCCTTTAATGTAGATGCAATGTCACCCAGCACAACCCTTATTTGCTTCAGCTCATCTGCGATTACAAGCATTGCATTATTTGGGTCTGCAGTACAGCCTCAGTCAGCACCCGTCCACTTCCAGCCGTGCGTATGGCACGGGACTCCCGCGCTTGTGCTGGGGACTTCGGGAAACTCCAGAGCCCCTGCAGACTCTGCGCTGGGAGTTTCGTCACACTGGTCTCCCGCAGACTATGCGAGAATAAGGACTTAACCATTTATTAAAAATGTATTTAATTTAATTGAGCACGCAAGCATTAAAGTTATTTACCAGGTTCCCCTGTATCAACAAATGTGTGTGTCTCTCTCTCTCAGACAAAATGCCACACACACTGGGTTGGCAGAGAATCGGGGGCACCTTTGCCCTCACCAGTCACCCACACATTCAGTCAGTGAGAGACAAACCGTTTCTTTATTCGCATCTTAAGATCGGAAATACTTCTCTTTTATATCTGGATCGGTTCTGTTTACCGCAGCAGTGATGTGTCCACTCTGAATATTATTTTTATTAGTAATTCCACCAAATAAAATAACCTTCCATTAATCCACCTCACTCACAAGAAACTCTAGTTCTGCCTTGCTCTCCATTGCCGTCATGATTTTGTTTTAAAAACACATATTTTTATATTTCCTTGCTCTCTTTTTGATATGCATGGCCACTGAGCTCATTTGCATTGTTTATATATGGTTAAATGTGGGCGGATAGAGGGCGGTACATGAGATTTTTTTGCGTGCGCAGATTATCCGGTAGGTTGTGATTTATAAAGTGAAAATTGCGTGCAGGTGTGCGTACGCATGGTTTTATAGATCTGAATATTTTTCTGCGTACGCTCTTTTTGGCTTTTGTGCGTACGTAAAGTTTTAGTAAGGATCCTACGCACACTTTTATAAATGAGGCCCCAGGTCACTAAGTGTGCGATTTCCCATTATTCCCCCTTCTCTCTTTCTCCACCACGCTGTCACGTGATGACATCATGCATACCCATTTTAAGGCATTAAATAAATGATATTTAATATTTTATTCTTGTCTCATATATAAGTGTATTGTTTATATGAAAGTATTTTGGTAATAAAACTAATACCGTTTTTATTTTTTAGATATAATGGAATACCTTAGTATCGCGCAAAGTCTGCAGTGTCTTATCAAGGTGACAAATATCTGAGTCAGCGAAGCAGGCAGAGCAGACACCAATGCATCATGAAAACACAGTCCACATACACACCCAGATATAAAATACGCTAAATCAATTATACATCACAGTCTACCTATCAGTGTAAGACGTAAAAAGGCATAGGTTGACCAAAATTAAAAAATCTCTCATACAATGTGTAAATCATTGTGATGAACACAGAGAGAGATATTTTGAAGAATGTTTATAAGCAAGCAGTTCTTTGAACCCATTGACACTTTTGATAGGAGGTAAAGTTGCTTGATCAATTTTTGTTCTGTTAAACACAAAATAAGATATTTTGACAACAAAAACTGCTGGGAAACAGATTTGTCAATGAGGTCCAGTTACTGTTACAATCACTTGTCCTAATATCTTTCTCTGTTTTCAACCAAATAAAGAAAGGGAGACAGATTTGGAACAACTAGATAGTGAGTAATTCATCAACTTAAATGTAAAAAAAAAATGTTCAATATAATGTAATATTGTGAGACAATATTGTGTACTTAAATATTATATACACAGTAAATCAGCAGCACTTCACTAGTTGCTTTTTTGGCATACTTTTGTAGTATGTAGGAAAAATGTGTCACTTTTTGTAGCGCTTTTGCATTGAGCACTTCATATATAAAACTGCAAGAATCTTATATCTGCTATATTGTGACTCTTGAATTGAATTTTGAATCGCAATGCAATTACGTCTTACAAATGCAAACGTAAGCACCCATGCTTGAAAATCACAAACTCTCAATAGCTGCAGTCTTGAGAAGACATCCAGAAAAGCGGGGACCTGCACCCCGTGGTTGCTTTTCTAAATTTGGATGTTGAATTAGTACTAAATATTAATGCTTGTCATTTGCTAGAGATTTTATAACTAGTACTAGATATTAATATTAAATGGCTTGTAAAAATGCAATAGGTTATGATTCAGGGTGAGACTATTTTCCAAATTGAAAATCTGAGTTTGAGCGTAATTTGTAATTTTACGATCAAGTTAATAATGTACGATTAAGAACATTAAGCGTGAATCACGGGTATGTTGTTTAGGGTGTTAAAAGACTGTGTTCTTAATTTCCTCAGAGTCCAGTATGGGGAAGGCATTAATTTCATGGTGGTGAAGCCCAGTAATCTGGCAGCATGGGAAATCAAGCAAGAAGTTGTGCCTAGCTCCTCCTCCCTCTTTATGTTTTGCCAGAGGACAGCCAGTTCCACCAATGAGAGGTGAGTACTATATTGATGACTTTAATAAATTCACATGGTAAATATTTTATATCAAACTTATTAGAAGATTTAATTTGTTATTTTAGCATGTAGTTAACCCAAAAACATTTTACCTGAATTACTTCTTTGGATGAACACCAAAACAAATATTTTGAAGAATGTCGGTCACCAAACAAGGGAGGTACTATTTGCTCGTTGTCTTCCTTTGTATGGAAAAGTGAATGGGTACCCCCATTGGTCGGTCACGAACATTCTTTAAAATACTTTCTTATGTATTTTGAAAGTCAATACAGTTTTGAATACAGGTTTGAAATAAGTAATATCTGTAATATCTTTAGTGCTTTTTAATGCAGATGTATATTTTTAACTTTGTAGTCTTTATTCTCTTACAAAAGTTCATTGGTGTGCGAAGTGATCTAAATTACAGTTTTTTTTTCTGTTTGGTTTTTGGGTTGATAGAAGCGATACGCAAAGCATCTTTGTCACTTCTGACAGTTGCGGAAGAAACGATTAGCTGTAAGGCTTCTTATTTCAATTTGTGCCAATCACAGGTTCTTTTTCTTCCTATGAGGAGAGTCTTTTCTTCAGTGTAACAAATTCCACCTGAGTGCTTTTTAATCACCGCACACACTCTTGATTGATTAGGCCCCGCGAGTCCTTTCTTCCTGGATTTGCCTGCGAACTTGCCACGTCTCCGACATCCACTTCGCATTCTCGACCATTCAGCTGTTCCTCGGCATCTCTTCGGCTGCCTTTTCAGCCTGGCTGTCCTCCTCTTGTGCAAATTAGCTCCCCATCGTCCCTGTAGCAGTCACCCTGAAGACGACATCACCGTTAGCGCCGCTCTAGGTTAGCTCCCCGGGCGGTGTTGGGGGAGAGGAACGCCAAATGGGAATTCTAATAGACGGTTCTGCGATTTATGGGAGTCCGTCCCGATATCCAAAGCATGTAGAAATCTCCCAACGGCACACGGAGGGAGAAATTTACGACCTCGGCGTCACCCTTAAGCTGTCATCTTCGCTGGTAATTGCTCGGCTCCTCGTTCTGGGGTGGTTTTTATATGGAGGGGAAAATTGGTTCCTGCACTTAAATGCTTCTCTGATTCAGTTGTTTTGAGTCACACGCTGACAGAAGAGATGGAGCAAGAAAAGATGAATAATGAGAGAAAAAAAAAGAGTCGCTTTTATTAGTTTTGCCGATCGCACGTTTAGCTGTTGCATAAATACAGCACCTGAATGGCTTTACAATGCTGCAGTTTGCCCGTGTTTATGATAAAAGGATAATATGTGTAGACAAATTTTACTTTCTTACAACAATTAACATGACTAGTGAGTCTGATGTCTTCCTTGCTATTAAAAAATCTCTCTCAGTTAAAATTTATATGGCTGAAAAAATTAAGACACTAATAAACATAAACATAACATAAAAAACATAAAAAAAATATGTGAACTAGTGAGAATATTTCTCCCAATTGTTAAATCTCCCAAATGTAAAATTATGTAAATTTATTTTTAAGAAAACGTTAAATTAAGAAAAATGTTGCATTGTTTTCAAGTCTTTACTCACATTTGAGTTGTTCCAAATTCAGTGTACATTTCTTTATTCTGATACACCCAGAAAAGGATGTTTGGAATCTTTGTTATTCATCAGACACTGGACATTCCACAGTATTATAAAACAATAAAATATATTTTTATTTAGAACAATGTTACCCATTTTCAATCATTATAATTTTAATCACAGTTCAAGTAAGTCCGCACAGTTCCCACTATAGAAAGTAAAGCTTTCAGAAGCTGCGTGTCACCCGGCCTTCATATGTGACTTCAGAATGTTGAAATACCTTTGGATATTTGCGGCAGGTAACCTTCAGGTCACACCTTATCAGTCTGACTGTTATAACCCAGAGAAATCTAAACAGAGAGAGCGAGAGAGATGACAGGAGGAGAGAGGACTAACGCTCGCCGTATTGATTTACTGCCACACGCAAGCTGGCTGAATGTATTTCCCCTGGTTGTGCAGCCATAGCTAATGAAAATAAGAGGAAATACAATTAGAGAAGTCCATAGGTCATTGAAAGCTGAGAGAGTGTAGACCACAGAATAGAGTTTGTATACAATCAGTTTGGACTGGGTGTAAATATATAGCATCAAATGCGATAATGAAAAGCCCAATGCTTTCTCACTTAACTTAATAAATGGCTATATCTTGTACTGTTTCCATGTGACTTTCTACATACAGTGTAAATGCATAAAGTAGATGCCAGACAGAGAGTGTATGAGGAAATCTAAAGTAAGATTGAACAGGGAGCTCCGAAAATGTCCCAAAACACAAAATAGTATTATTAAATTTGTTTGGCTAAGGAAGATTTAATGTATAGAAGTCATATATTTTATGTTACTTTTATGATGTTTATTGGACAGTAGCTTTTAGCGGTTGACAAGTGTTTTCTTTGCATGAAAAAGTCAATGGAAATCATTTTGGGTTCTCAATACAATAACTTGATGTTTTTGTTCCTGTTTTGTGCGTCTCAATAGTTTGTTTTGTGATAGAACTTAATCTGAAAGATTCGGTAGAGTGCTGACAGGAGGCAGTGAGGGTGAAATGAGATCACAGTCAGTGTCTTTCTTTTTTAAATGCAGATTTACAATAGATTCTGCTATAACATTGTTATCAGCTAAAGCACAGGGCAGCACTTGTGTCTGATCGCTGTCAGCAGACGAAAGGTGATCCATCTCTGCCACACACCGTATGACTAATGTATAATGCTTGTAACCTGTGAATTTATATGCTGGAGAAAGAGAGAGAGAGAGAGAGAGAGAGAGAGAGAGAGAGAGAGAGAGAGAGCGCTCCACTGAAGCATACTGTAGAACGGCAACCCTTGACCCTGTAAGAGTTTGCAAGAGTTTACATGTTAATGCTTTTAGATGAAAGTGTTCAAGTCCAGTGAGAGAATATGTCACGTTGTGTTTGAGGTCCAAAATTAAGCATGCAACCTTTATATTTTGTCATTCTGCATCAATTTTAAATTAGAGATGAACAGGTTGATTACACGATCAAGACAAAAGAGGAAAATGCAATATAAAATCAGTGTGATAAAACGATATATTCTTCTTAGAAGCACCACTCACACATGAGGCAGACATGGTACAGCCTGACAGATGGCCAGCATATCACATTATTCACCAGGCGGCGCTACATTTTCCAAGCATACCCCCCAGAAAGGCATTTTTCGGGAATAGTTCATCTTACAATGAACATACTTTCACACTCACCCTCAAGTTGTTTTAAACCTGTAAACATGTCTTTGTTCTGTTAAGCGCAATATAAATTATTTAGAAGAATGCAACTTTGATTTCTTGGGCACTATTGACTATCAAAAATTTAAGTGGTAATTGAGTGTCCCAGAACTGTATGTTTTTTTCTATATTCTTAAAAATGTTTTCTTTGTATCCGTTAAAACAAAGAAACTAAAATTCTGCTATGGTATTCAATGGTGCCACAGAAATATCATTCTTCAAAAACACTTTCTTTGTCTTTAACTGAATAAAGACCTTTATTAACATCTTTAGGGGTATTTTCATATTTTGGCAAGCTGCACCTTTAGTGTTGTCCCCCAACCCCTTGTGTACAAACATTTCACTGGAATGCTGTTGCTTTAGGGAGGTTGTAACACAGAAAACCTCTTTGTGAAATTATATATCAGGAAACCACACATTCTCTGCTTAAATATTTTTTAATATTTGATTATAACAATATGCCCCTCTTTAAGTGATTCCAGACCAACAGCAGCGGTTAGTTTCTTAATCCATATTCATAGTGTTTCTCTGATCATAAATTGGTCTCTGCCGCATGTTACAGTTCTCCAGGGTTAAATCGCATATTGTCCTGCTAGATTTGTGTTTGTGTGTGCGAGGAGGAGAGAGATGAAATGTTAGTAAAGACCTGGGGAGTATTTACGTTGACTTATAGGTCATACTGGTGCTGTGTGTGATCTGTGTTCTGTTTAATGTTTTATTACAAAATAGCTCCTCTGAGGGCAGAGCACATTCAAGTTAACAGACACAAAAATGAATAACCTCTTTCTCGGATGAATATGCATTCAAAGGTTAAGCACTGGTATAACCAAATATTGAATATTTTGGTGATTTTTGTGCTTAGGGAAGTTGTGGCTTTGCGAACACAATCCTAACAAATATGTGCAGAAATATATCCCAGTTTGCATACTATCTACATAACATGCTATGCAATATTTATATTAGTGTTCAATATTATATAGCATTAATGATTAAAAATTGTAGCCTAGGGTAATATTACCCCAACCAGAACTTGAAGCACATAAGGAGAAAGCCAATACTTTGCTGTACTTTTAAAATAATTTTATGGAAATATTAAACACATATCTGAAGTACTTGCTTTTGCTGGGTCAATAATGACCCTCAGTAGGGCTCTGCAAATAATCCTAATCAATTTTGAATTTAAATTTGGGCTTTCAACAATTATGAAAACCACAAAATTTTGCTATAAGAATTACTGTACCCCATTCACTTTATTCACCAATATTTTATTTTATTTTGTTATTGATAAGAGATCTATATATTTTGTAACTTCTTTTCCAAAGTCAAGGTTTAATCGTGTAAAAAAATCATGATCTCAACAATGAGCAAAAGTATTATGATTAGAATTTTTTATCATAATCGCCCAAAAGAATAATTTTGGGGGGATTTTTAAAAAAATCTATACCTTGCTAAATAGCAGTAGCAGAATACCTGAGTGCACAGTTTCGGCCAAACATGTAACTGTCATTCCATTTATTATCTGCTAAATGCCTAAATGTAATGACAGTTACATGTTTGGCCGATACTCAATACAGTAATCAAGATCTGCAAAGCTCAAGGTATGATTTGAAATACTATTACAAAGTAACGATTTTTTGAAAAAATTAATTAGCAACACCAATAGTTGAGTAACATTGTTGACACTTAATTTTTTCTGTTTTGACACACGTTTTTCTTTATTAAGCAATGTTTTGGGATAAAGAGAAGACATGTAGTGCCTTCTAGTCTGTCATTTACACACTTCTCTGACATCACAATATGCGAATGATTGAGACAATCCATTCCTTTTGAGAGAGGTTTACCTACAGTATACTCATTTTTTTTACTCTTTTACGTGAAACAAATTACTGTGACAGTCATTACTTGGACACATCAAATAAGAAATATTACAATAAAAACTCGTTGTTTTATCTTATCTTACTGAAGGCAAAACTAAACTTTTTATCTAGAATTTTTATTTAGAATGAGCAACTGTAACAAATATAAATGCAAACATAAACATACATGTTTTATATTAAAAAAATACTGATTATTTATATTGATGACATTAACACACTCCATTGACATGAGAAATTATAGAATGACCCCTCTACTCTTCTATCAAAACTCTTTACTGCTTAGTACGAATATGTATAATGTGTGCAGTCTTTGTTAGCTCTGAGTATAGTTTGGTGCGAATCTTGTGTTCATGTCCGGAATGCTTGGAGGCTGAAATATTCTTAGGCCGTGAATGAGCAGGAGTGTGAAGTCCCTGTAGGTACGTGGCCACAGATGTGTATTCACTCTTGAAGTCGCTAAGGGCCATGCGTGTCTATTTGTGTACTTCTGAGTCTGTGTGTTTGCTTAGGGGTTTTAAGCGAAACACAGGTGTATATCTTTATTAAATTAAAGTAATTTAAGGACAGTGGACTTATACCTCTGGGCTCTTTTAAGCACAACCTCATGTCCCAACAACACACATACACATTTTCAATTGTGAAATTCATCACCTCAATTTGTTCATTTCCCCTAAGATTTTGGGGTAAATCAGCTAATTTCTTTCATTCCCCTGAGACCGTATTATTTTCTTTACATATAATTGATTTCCTTTGTTAAGAATTAAAGGTAAACTTTGAATAGATTTCACAAAGTTAACTGGAGTTTTATGCATCACTCCTTATTTTGCTGCTGATTTATGAATGATTAAAAGATTTAGATAGAACATATCAAGTGTTAACGCCTTCTGAGCTGTAAATTCAAATTCATATAAAAAACATTTAGTCAACTTTTATTCTTCACTGTAAAATAAAAGTAAAATTTTCCAATAATAAAGCTTCACTTGATAGTTTTGTGTCATCGCTGGAGATAAACCTAAGCGGTATCCATTTTCTTTTATTTAATGAAAAGGCGCAGCATCATCTCCTTTTGTGTTCCTTTTAAAGTAAATATTATTCTGTTTTTGAATAAATTATGACAATATTCATTATTTCTTAAAATATATCTTTAGTATCATCTTCTTGAACAAGCAAGGCACATATGTGTACTTCCTAATAATAATGTTCAAGATGTTCCAGTGTTGAAGTACTTGAACAAATCTCTTCGTAAGACTTCTTAGCTTTAATCAGGATCAGCAAAATACACATGAAGGACACAAATAATGTTTTTAGGAATTATGCTAGACTGTTTATTCTTGACATTGTCATACACTTGAGTACTTAGTCTCCCTAGAAGACTTGTCCCAGCCTTAAAGCTGGATTTTTCAAAAGATGCTTTGAAACCGTGGATATGACCCAGTGGTCAAATAATTCAATTAATTATTTTTTTAAAAAGCTCATAGATTTGAAGCAGCTAGGGGACTATATTTTTAAGAAATATTAAATAATTGCATTCTAATTGAATCAAAGTCCTGTCTTAACTTCATATCATCCTGCTTTATTTTTGCACTTTTTAGGTGTTTTATCAATGCAGTACTTCCCACCATGTCCATTTTTTGCAACTTAATGGCGGGAGAAGGACATTTTTAATAATACGGTTAGGATATAACAACTTTGCCTGCCTAGTCTGCCTGTTTAGTACGGCAAAGCTGCTTTACAAAGAAATCAGTCAATTATAATAGAGATTTACATATCAAAATCTCACACAAACAACAGCCATTTTATTTAAACGGATTAGAGAAGGTGGAAAATTATCATGTTAAACTAAATCATGACTTCCTCTTTAATAGCTTCTCAACAAAATAAGGAGAAAATAATAGGGCTTATCTGTGTGTAATGCTTCCATGTAGCATCTTTTGATGCTTATCAGAGATCAGATTGTAAGGCCTAATGTACACTATGTAAAATCATTCAACTTGTGATACAATCTAGAAATACAATCCAAGGACAGTTGAAAATGGGTCTGATGCGTCTGAGAGTGAAAATTATGTCTTTTCCACAATGGTATGTGACATCACATATGAACTGTAAGTGCTATAAGGCTTCTAATAAGGTTCCCGTTCCAAAGACATCTTGTTACACGAAAAAGCAAACGGTACACATCAAGTTAATTCACAAGGTCTTTGTATATACTCATTGTTGTTGAATGGGTTTAATGGAGCAGAAATCAGCAGCCTTAAAAGATGTTACTCCTGCACTCATGATACAGTTATTAGAGTTAATTAGTATTATAAATGGCTCTTTTTATCTCAAAGGAAAAGAGAGAAAGAAGCTCTCCGCCTGCCAGCTTGAGAGTTTTTTTCAATCTCCTTGGATTCGGAATTGCACATATGGACTCAGGTGAATGTTGTTTTCTAGTACATAAAGCAGGAAATAACCGTAGAAACGTTATTTCTCTTTCTTGCTTTATTTCAGTTTACTTTGAGTGATGAGGCTTTATTTTCTTTGTATGTTCCTAGAAGTGTACTTAAACCCGTCTTACCACAAAAGTTCACTCTTAAAGAGACAGTTCACCCAACAAAACATTTCTTTATACTGAAGAACACAGTGAAAGATATTTGGAATTATGCTTAACTTCACAGTTATTGCACCCAATTGAATACTATATTAGAAACAATTACTTAATTTTTGTCTGTTAAACACAAAGTAAGATATTTGGAAGAATGTGTAACGGTGAAAAACAGTCTGGGGCAATTTTTACTACCATAGTTTGCTAGCACTGTTCGTACTAGCAAATATATTTTCAACAAAACAAAAAATTGATTCACTGTAGAACTATTTCGCATGGCTTGGGAAACGTCAAAAACCAAAGATATATCAACATGGATTGAAAAGATTTTTCAGTAGAAAATATAAAATAGTATTACAAATCCTGTAAACATTTCAAACATACAGATTTACTTTTTTTTACTCATATTTAAACAACTTTTGTATATTTACTAAAATAAGGCTTTCAAATGTATTAATTTCTTGAGTCTCTATCTTCAAAAAACACCTAAAAACTCATCTTTTCCGCCTACACCTAACTCACTCTACCTAAAAAAAAAAAAATTTAAATTTCTACTTTCAGGTTTTTATCTTGCTCTGTGTAACCTGGTAACATTGTTGTAGCACTTGTTCACCTATTGTTGTATCGGCCATTTACCGCTTCATTGTCTCCTCGACTATTGTAAGTCACTTTTGGATAAAAGCGTCTGCTAAATGCCTAAATGTTAATGTAAATGTAAAGTCAAAAAGTTAACAGAACAGTTCGCCTACATGTGAAACATGTTTGAATCCACAAGATTCAAAATTTTTGAAGATCCAAGATTGCAGTTTTTACATTGTACAACAAACAGGTTTTGAATGAATTTTAAATGTAAGTAAAATTATACTGTAAGTGAACTGTTCCTTAAAGTGTTCACTGTTACATCCTCTTCCTATTGATAGCAGGTGTTCAACTGCCTTTTCCTTGCTAATATCACTTTTATTCCTCTCACATCTTCTCTTTTGCTTTAACAAAATGAAAAAAGAGAAGTTGTCCTGCTTTTATTAAGAATATCCTTCATCATGCGAATCAAACACGACCTTGTCCCTGATTGTGCTTCCACGGGTCTCTCAGGACTGGCTGTACACGGGGGAACAGACAACACTCGTCTTTAGTGGCTCTTTCAACTCTTAAGTTAGTGAAGGGTTGTTATTTCAGTTTGTCATCTAAGGAATATACAGGTGAATATTTACAAGGTCAAAAGTTTAATAGCAGTCTTTGTTTTTTCCTGTCCCAGTTTATTATGCAGTCTGTTTTTAAGCATCACAAGTAGAACAGAAATTGTACACTGTACCTTTAAGAACCACCTCATATCTTATTGTCTATATAATGTATTGTAATGTTATTGTGCAGTTGGTTTTTCACTTATTTTCACTGAACGGTCTGAGACTTTGATTGTTCACCCAAAATAAAAATCTATTATGAATTGTTCAGTCTCTAGTTATATCAAATCTGTATCAATTTCATTGTTTGGTTACACACAGAAAGATGTTTGGACAAATGCTTGATACCAAACAGATGGTAAAATAGTTTAAAGAAAAACAATAGTAGGTAAAAGTACATGAACACTTTTTGATTTTTTACAATCTTCAACATATCTCGTTTTGTGTTCAACAGGACAAAGAGGTTTATAATGTAATGTTTCCTACTATGGTGGTCTATGGGTCCAATAACTGTATGGTTTCAAGCTTTCTTCCAAATATCTTTCTAGGCGATCATGGGAACAAAGAAATGTATTAAAGGTGAGTAAATGATTTTTATTTGAATAGTTCTGGTTTCTGAGTAATCCAATAAATTGAGGTGGCAGGTTTGTTGCCATCATGACTAAATTACTGTTCACCTGATTTCTATTCTACATTTTTCAGATGGTTTGAAAGCGACAGGCCTTTTAATTGGCATCTTTTATAAACCTAATTTTACAGACGTCCCTTTGTGCTTTTCTGACCGGAACGTTGAGGAAATTCAGACTGATTGAGCAGGTGCGCTCTCATATCCGCTGGTCGATTCTTTCCAAATGATCATTTAGACTTTTCATGCCTAATATTCTCTGTCTCGTTAATAAAATATCTGCTCAACATTGTGCAGAACGCTGCAGGCATCCAACAGTTTGTTTTTCAGCTTGTTTTTACCCATGATATGGCTGCCTGCTTGAAAGATGAAATTGCTAAATACGTTCTGCTTTTATAGTTTAATTTGTTTGGCTAACCATAATTTAGGAATCTGTAGGTTGCTATTTTATAGCTCATGAGGTTTTTATGTAACTGAAGAACCTATATATATATAATTTTTTGAGAGAAGCTCCAAAAGAGATGTCACTTACTTTTTTATTTGGAGATGTATCTTACAATCTAATATAATCTGTAAACTTGTAGGTCAAAGTTTCTTTCTTATTGTATTCTCTTAATGAGACGCATGAGATATTAAAGAGATCAATAAAGACAACATTACTTTATGTATCCCATCGATTTGCAATGCTTAGACTTGCATAAATGTTCCCTTTTTAACCACTTCTTTTTTTCTCACCTGCTTCTAATTTAAATGATCTCTAGTTCCTTCTGCCTTTCTGTTCTGCCCTCATCTGTCCATCACCTCAGGGCCTTTGACTGCCTGTCTGATTCACTTGTCTGATTAGCTTGTGTACTATTATCGCTTACATGCAAAGGCCAATTTCCTCGTGCCTGTTGCTTCATCACGCACTGTCGCACACATATAGACAGAGGAAGCAGTAATGGACCCGGACATGCACAAACACCCGATATTACACGCACGACATACACAATGATGCTTATTCGGTTTACTTTACGCATACTGAACCGAAATATTATTCGCTCTCGGGACTAATTATCAATTCTGAGTGCCGGATGATGTTAACCTGGGTGGGAAAAAGACTAACAAACGTTTCTTTCTTTAAGAAAAAGATTGTTGCACCAGCAATAAAGAGAGAAATATGATGTACACACAAACATTACAGTGGTTTTTCGTGAAACAATTTGCACAACAAGAGTAAATTAAACAGCTTTGAAATTATTTAAATTAACTTTTTAAATGTTGTGTATATGTAAGTAAAAAAAGTAAGTCTGATTGACTCAAATATAAATATTAAAATCTACCAAAATATTGGTGTATACAGCAAATATATATATATATATAGTTAAATAAATCCTTTTTTCAATTACATAAACTTTAGTGCAGGGAACAATACACTGTGAATAGACACATCTATACATTGACAATTTATTTTACTACACTGTTATTGTTCAACATAAAAATAAACAGTTATATTAACTACTAAAAAATCTTCAATTAGATGTTTTCAGAGGAAAAACTAATTATTAAAACTAATGGGAAAAAACGGTCAAGTTCTCTAAAAGTTTAATGAAATGAAAAAAGTATTTCTTGTAATAAATTTAGGTGTATATAATATATTTGCTTAAAGAAATATTTAAGGTTATCACCTTTTTTTTTGCTGGAAACAGTCCAAGGGTCAGGGTCAGGCTCGAAAGTGTGGCCCGGTCAGCCTCTTCTTATAGATGTTGTAATTATACCATATGGTTACAAAAACTTTTCCTTGATTACTTTCAGATGCAGGCGGCACATGACAACACCATCAATGCATTGCTTTGGATGGTGACAATGCTAACATGTAAATAAAGACACTCAAACCACCCGATTTCGTCCCCATTTCAGGGCCAAAAAGCATGTGTGGCTTTTTCAAGCTTCCTCTTCCTGTCTTACATCAAGAGCCTAAACTTAGCTGATGCACTCACAATCGCAGGATCACATTCACAAGGGCCATGCACGAACACAACACGGTTCGCCGTTTGGGCCAGACAGCATGTCCTTAGATGGTTTGGCTGGGTAAAATATAGCAGAACGATTCAGGATGATGGCAGGAATCAGGCAGTTTTGGGCTGTAATTAGCATCAGTGTGCCAGTTGAGCGGATGAGATGAGGTCTTCATGCATGAAATTAGCCTCAGTGTTAGCAGCCCCTGTCATCAGGAAGCGTTAAACATTAGCTACAGTGTTAGCAGCCCTTCTCATCAGGAAACATTAGACATTAGCTTTACCACTGAGAGCCAGAGTTATTAGAAAATATGTGCAGTCGCTGCTTAAGTGTTAGTCTATGGTCTTTAATCTTCCATTTGAGTTTGAGCTCTCTATAGACCAATCGGAAGACTATTCTTAAACACATCTGTTACATGTCCAGTAGTTATATCATACAAAATCTTAACATAGTTTAGATCTTAAAAGAATACTTATTTAATGGTACAACTCTATTCTGTTTAAATGTATTTGCAGTGTTAAAAAGCGATGTTCGCTTAGGGAAAGGTGTTGTTTGTTTTTTAAAGAGGTCCATACGAAGTAGTTAAGTAGAAAACTTTAGAAATAAGTGATTCTAGACTATTTAGAAAAGATCTATCCTGGCGAAAATTTACTATGGTTAGACTGTAGAAACCAGGGTTTTATTTGTGGTAAAACAATGGTAACCACGAATTAACCATATAACTGTATGCTACTGTACGGAATTCATATTTTACAATGGTATTATATATATAACAAAGAAAAAATTCATAGTGTAGATATCATACAAAAAAGTTTTGACTTTACATTATGTGATGCATTTTTTCAACCATGTGTTCATTTTGGGACATTTTTATAAAGACCATGTTTTTTGTCCACAAAAACAAATAGAATAAAAAAACTTTTCTCCAAAGGCTCTGAATGCAGTTAGTACCTTATGGTTTCAGGGTGACAAAATTAAATTAAATTTATAATATATATATCTTAAAAACCATATTTGTTAATATTAACACATTGATGTGTTTATATTTTTTTATTTAGAAACACATCTTTATTTGGATTCATGTGAATTATAAAAAGGGGGCCACACATGACATGTTGAAGTGTGTTGCTCAAGCAAAAACAGAAATGTTTTGTGGAGCTGTAAAGTTTTTGGATTCCTGCATCATAAGCATTATTTGAATGCACAGTCCAGAGCCCCCAATGTCCTGAAACCCCTAGCACATGCTTCACAAAAGGCTGTCTGGTAATCTATCTTTGCCCTGCAGATGTTACTGGTTAATGTTGAAAGCATTTGGCCCACTTAACAGCACAGGCCCAGCGGCTGTTTGCTAATCACTAATGGCAAAACGCATGTCACTACATTGATAAGTGTCATTTAATGCATAAGAGAACCAATGGTTGCGCAGCCAAAACCCCTCTATTGATTAGAATTAAAGAGATGGGATGCATTCCACAGCATCCACATTTACACTGCCAGTGGCACACATTAGCATGTCCTAAAATGATTAATCTCTGGGTCAGTACACTTCTCTCATACTGTAATGGCTTGAAAAGCAGCAGGTGAAAGAGGGCATGCACATGGGGAGTAGTGTTAGCTTGAGAGCTGTGCTGGATATTTAACAAGGTCAATTGACCCCTTTAGAAGTTAGATTCAGGCCCAATGTATTGCATCCAGAGAGATGAACTGACAGTTTACAAGGGTGGTCCAATCCAGGTCAAATTGGAAGATATTTACAGCTATGGAAATATTAATGTCAAGAGGCCGTTTCAAAATTATGTTTTTTCAGGGTTTAAAATTTACCATTAAAATTCAGTGTTTAGGTAAAATAATCATTTTGGTTTCATTATGTGAATTTTTACAAATATTTCTATATGAAAATTGTTCATATTCACCTTTGTTTGTAGAAAATCTAAACTTGAGGAACAAGTGAAAAACAATTAGTATTAAATGTTGTATTGTCACAACTAATGGCCTCAATACATCACAAAATGCTAATTAAATCAAAACTTGAAACGATTTCTTCATTTATTTCTACAGTGTGAATACCTTATTTTAAAAAGTGAGCACAAGAGAGAATACATTTAATAAACACTTGTACATCCTCGATATCTATTCAGCATGACATTTAAAATACTCCGAAATGTCATGATTTCTGTGGACGCTTGTTCTTTTGTTCATTTTTTGTTGTTGTTTTTTGTCAAGTTTATCTGGGTAGGCTTTGTTATATACGGCACACTCGTTGGCATTGTATGGCTTTTGGTTAAATAATGGGGAACTATGTGTACGAGGGTTGTATAATACTTCAGTGTGAAGAGCTTATGTCTACTACATCATCGTGTGGCCATGTCCTTATAGCAAACACGAGGTTAACTGGATGCAGACAGGGCTTCCTTAGCTGACTCGCTGATATGTCTTTGTGTGTGTTTGTGGTACTGTAGTGATGGTACAATATATGGAGGAATACTTATTGCTCAGTTTCTTAATTAATTACGATTATATGTATTTATAATACAACATTTATATTCACGGTACACAGATACATATTATGTAAACACAAACTTGAATTCTAAATGTGATAAATCGTTATTACAGCCGTAGTTTATACTATAGTAGATTTTTCAAAATTCATGCTAGGTCCGCTTGATACATATTCCTAAGTGTTCACTTTTATCCTAAACAATTGAGAAATATAAAATAAGTAACAAATAAATTATTCTCTGAATAATGTTGCATTTACGGTTATAAATCACAGGTAAAAGCTCACTACCAGTGAGGTTGGCTGGTTCCTGCTGCTAGTGTTCTGATGGACTCTTGAAATATCACTCTGCGTTGATCTGTTGCTTGATGAATCGTAATTTGTTTGGCCCCGGGGTGAGTGTTCAGCCTGACGTGTTTGTGTAGTTAAAAATGCCTCAGCTGCGGTAGAAGAGACCGCATATCTAATGTGATTGAGTTTGACACTCTCATCGCTTTCCTTTCGCTCTGTAAGCGCTCGCTTCCTTCTCTGAGTCCTGCTGCATCTTCCATATGCAAAATCCTGTCATTTGTGTCTCTGTCTGTTTACATTCATACATTAAGACAAACCCTAAATATTCTTACTATTTTAAATATTTTTTCGAGATGCAATAAAATTGAACTTCTCTTTTATCTTTGCAATGTCGGTTCAGACATGGTTGATTCCACTTTTAACCTTCTTTTATCTTACCCAGCTCGCAATGTCTTTACTCTCATACGCAGTACAGATAAACGCATGGCTGTTGATATTGTTGCATAGTACCCAATTGCAGCAAATTCATCTATCTAAAAACCCAAACCTTTTGGAAAGTGGGTATTAGTTCTGTGTGGTCTATTTGGAAGCGGATGAATAGGATTGTGGTTGGAGTAATGTGCTCTTTACGATCACGAGCTGTTCATGGCAGGCCAAATCAGGTCAATTTTTTCTTTCTTTTTCATTAAATGCGTTAGCCTCAAAGTAACTCCAGGTTTAATCGATACCCATTTACCCACCGCAAGGGTTTTGTGTTCTCACAGAGGATCATGAGAAAACCATGTCCCTTTAGAGGCATTATGGGAAATTGAACGTTTTGTGTTTCCCTCTTGCTCTGGGTTCATTAGCATAAATGTTTTCCATAATGCGCACACAAACGTGTGTAGGGTAACATATTCAAATAACAAAGAATAATAATATACAAATATAAAAATGTATATATATATATATATATATATATTTGTATTTCCTCTATAGTTTAATGTGTTTCACTAATTGTCACTTCTGTTATTTCTCTTCTAAAGCTAGAGTTGAAATAATGAGATTTTTTGAGCTATAAAGAAATTTAGTTTTGTTTTTATTTTTTATTGTAAGTCTTTAAAATTACCTTTGCTGTTTGATTGACTTTAGTATATTCAGTTTTGTGTTAGTAACAGTTTAAGCAGTTTTGTGTATTTTTAAGATTACTACAAAAAGTTATTTTTTTATTATACTTTTATTTTACTTTTATTTATTATTAAAAATGTATTGTCTTAAAACTTACTTTAAAACAGCACATTTAATTTTGCCAGTTGAAATTTTGGCATCTTGGGAGTGATAAATTATAGTAAATCTGTTGCCAACTTTTGACCAAAGTTCTGTTTTCCTTTAAGAAAGCATTAAGGATCTTCATCATAGGTTCTTCTCTCTGAACACTTTTTACAGCATTTGATTGGTTTTCCCATGTGAGATGCTCTAATACTTTTTCTCGTTCTCCCCAATCACTTAAACTCCAATTGCACATCCTTTTATAAACCAATCTAGCATCAAGCCACAGCATCAAATACTTGTTCAGTCCCCAAACGCTTAAAAAGATCAGACCTTCAAAACCCCATTCATTCCCAGAGGCATCAGCACGGAAGTGTGCTTTTATTTTTCTCCAAACTTTTCCATCCTCGCTGACCTCAATGTAACCGCTTCTTGGTTTGTACCTAAATGCAATGAGCCCATTCAAGTGATTTTTAGAGTCTGATCAGAGATGTACAGCTGTCACCCTTCCTCATCCTAATTCCACCACTCTGTTCTCTTTCCTAGATAGGTGGGTGGGGTTTACGTACAGGTGAATTAAGTAAGTGGCTTGTATGTGGCTGGATTGGAATTTTAAATCCTTATATGAGATTAAAAATGGGGTTTTATTTGCTACATGTCTGTCTAAACACAGCACTTACACTAAAAGCACAGGAAGAGAGTAATCCAATTCTGATGGACCATTTGTCCTCAAAAAGACCAGGATGAGATGCTCCCGAACATTCGTCATTCATTTATTTATATTACCTCTTTTATCAATTATCTTTTCGGGTTCTTGTTCGACTACTGGACTATTATGTTGAGATTATATTGTTCAAATTAAAACTTTTGGTTTCACTTGTAATATCACCAAAAGTATAACATTTTAGGGTGTATTTTCTCTATTAATAGTAATATCACCAGAAGTATAACATTTTAGTGTGTATTTTCTCTATTAATAGTAATATCACCAAAAGTATAACATTTTAGTGTGTATTTTCTCTATTAATAGTAATATCACCAAAAGTACAACATTTTTGTGTTTGTTTTCTCTATTAATAGTTATATAATTAATAACCATTTTTCTCATTGAGGCAAATTTAAATAAAATCAGCTATAGAAATTATAGATTTGTTTTTCTTTCAGTTTATTTTATTTTCCATTTTTAAATTAATGGTGTTAGTTCAGTTTTAGACATTTTTGTTCACGCTTTTGTAATTGTGACACTGACTGTGAAAACTATTAAAATAAACAGAGTTCATTTCACCATAATTTAAATCCTGATCTAACTCACTCGATATTAAAGATATCAAAGTTACATTCTAAATGAATGTTTCTTACATTGCGTAGAAATAAATATAGTTGGGTTTTCACTGACAGGGTCACAATTGATATTTTTTATTGATCTTCTATTTTGCCACAAAGTTATTTATTATTATTGCAGATTTATTTTACTTCCTTTTATTATTAAAATTGTATAGTCTTAAAACTAATTTAAAATAATAATATTTATGTTCATTATTTCTAATAATTTGTATGCCAACAATCTATTGGATTTAAAAAAAGAAAATTTTCAAAGTTTTAAATTCAATAAACTTTGGTAACCTTGCTATGAAAAAGCAACCTCAGAGCAAAAACACTTCATTCTAGCCTTACTTACACGGACATTAAACCCAACACTATCTCGAGTTCAGTGTATGTGAAGTGTCTGCTTTGGCAGGTGTGTATGTGTGTGTCTGTGTGCGCTGTGGCTACAGAGCGGTCAGAATGTCTGTGTGTGATGGAGCAGGACAGAAAAGAGATGGTCAGTCATTAGGGGGTTGAGTGTGTGTATCCTGTGGCTGTGTGTGTAGTCCAGAGACAGGCGACCAGATACCTGGCCTAATTCAGTCACTTTGATTGGAGCGCTTGCATGCATTACTCTCTAAATATCCAGCCTGATTTTTCCAGAGCCTCATCCTTACTGACCCTCCACCCCCGCAGCCTCTCTTTTGCACCCCTTCCTGCCTGTTTTCCGACCCTTCTTGAGCAGCGCGTGCTTGAAGGATCAAACGTCAGATTTCTTTGGCCCTTTGGGACTCAAGAGCCCAATATAGACTTATCAGACATGCCGTTTAAAAATAACCAGTCTATTTAACCAACACTGTCTTGGTTGAAGTGTGCATCATTAGCTCTGTAACTAAATCAAGTTTGCTGACTTGCCTTCTAACGCAGCATCCAAACAAACATGGAATGTTTTAAATTACTTAAATTACTTAAACTCATGTTTAACAAGTGATTTCTGTTTCTCAGATTTTAATGTTAGCACCTAACTAATATTTTATTGTTATGCTCCAAATAATGGGGGCAGTGTTTGTTAACCAACATTTTTCAAAATCTCTGCCTCAGTATATCTAATTCCTGGTCTATTTTTAATATCTTCCGACCATATCGACATTTAGTTAGGATGTTTCTAATCAACATTCTTAAAATTGATATTTAATCTTTCATATTTTGTCTGCTTTACAGCAGAACTCTTCACAGAGAGTCAGAAATTTTCACATTTTTAGAAACCTCCTAGAGAAAAGCACAGTGAAGTCCCTGTGGGTCTGTAAGGTCCAAATCAAGTTTGGATTGGCTTTCTGGGAGATATAAGGGAGATATAATCATATATATGCTTTATGAATCACAGTACTCAGAATATCAAATAGAAGGAACCTAATTTCAAAAGATGTACACTTTTTTTAAGTGAAACAATTTACACAAAAAATTAACACATTTAAAAAGTTTTAGATCAAGTAAGGCTACAGTGAATTTTTTTGAATATGCAAAAACTCTCTTTTAGATAAATATTTCAATTAGAGTTAACCAAAAATATTGGTTTATCTTACAAATATTTAATTAAATACTTATTTTTTATTACACAAACTTAAAAAAATCTTTGTCAATTTTGTGTGTGTGTGTGTGTGTGTGTGTGTGTGTGTGTGTGTGTGTGTGTGTGTGTGTGTGTGTGTGTGTGTGTGTGTGTGTGTGTGTGTGTGTGTGTGTGTGTGTGTGTGTGTGTGTGCGTGCGCGCATTTATTAATAGTTTTGAAATACAACTTTAAATTATTACATATGCCTTAGTAAATATCATAAAAATAAACAGTTATATTCACTAAATTACATCTTTTGAAAACAATAGATTTTTTCAGTAAAAAATAATTGAGTAAAAATCCAATAGTTAATTTCTCTAAAGAGTACACATTTTATAGTTAATGTGTTGAGGGAAAAATAGTATTTCAAAATATATCTTAAAATATAAAATATATCTTAGAAATAAACAGCAATTTTTTTGCTAAATTCTAATAGAAATATTTGAATTAATCAGCTTTTATTTTTTCAAAAGCTTTTTCATGTAAAATTTTTTTTGTGTAAATTGTTTCACATTAAAATATGTGTGTGCTAGTTTGTCTATAACATAAGACAACGTTATTTTTAAACGTTATTAAAAATTCCAAGATTTATTCTGGTCCTAGTCACCAGTTATCTGGTTTGCCAAAGTAATTCAGACGATTAATCATTTCTTTTTATTGATGTATTTCTCCCAAAATGTATTTGCCAGCGTCGTGATCAATCCACATAAGGGATTTCAAAAAGAAACAAAATGAAGGATAAAGCAAAGGCTCGCTCATGTACAAGTTCACCTTGTACCGAGAGCCATTCTTCTGTAACCGTTCTCATACTTAAGGGGAGGGCTATAGCTCCACCTTCTAAAAATCTATATATTATTATAAAAAAAGATAGAAAGAGGGAGAGAAAAAGTGTTGGGCCGAAGATGTATTTTCTGTTTAAAGCACAAGGTGTCAGGGTGTGGAGAGTATTGCAGGTTGAACAGTACATTCACACAGGAGAGTTTGCCATCCTTCTTTTATAGTCTAACTTCAAGTCACAGCTTGACTCCATCTTGTGCCAAAAAGGCATTTTCCTTTTTATTAAGGGGCGGTATCTATTACTCCATCTTTCGGCAGAAATGTGTGTTCAGGGTTAGCAGAGAATGTGCTTCAATATCACACCTACAACCCATTACCTGCAGTTCAATTGACCAATAATGTTTTTTATTGAAAGCTTAGGTGAAAGTAAATATATTGCTAAATTTGCTTTTATGCCGACATTTATAATAAGCTTTGAGTTTAGAATAGACGTGAATGTGTGTTGTTATGTTTGATGTGTTTGATGGTGTTTAGCGTGGTTTGGCATCTTCTGTTTAAGTGTAGATGGTTTAAAGAATACCTGAGGAACTATAATTCCTCATACTAATTTTGTTTGAAAATTCGTGGGCAAGAATATTTCCTATTGCCAAAAAATTTATATAGAAATAGGGAAATGAAGTCATACAAAAAAAGAGTAATTAACAAAAAAAAAAAACTGTCAAAAGATAAAAGGCATCATGCTGGAATAAAATAAAGTAAGCAAATAAATCCATTCTCCCTCACTTCTGTTCTTATTCTGTTTATCTAAATGTCACCTTCAGCAAAAGAATGTCCCAAAACAAATAATCACATGTCTGGTTATTTGTGTGTCAGGTTAGTGTGAGACTCACCTGTGCCTCCTGTACAAAGAACAGTACACTTAACCCTTTAGAGCTACTTTGCCATTAACCTTAACAGGACAGTCCTGCTGAGACCTCATCCTTGAATTTGTGGGTCATTTGAGAGTGTGAAAGATTGAGCTATGCATGTTCTTGTTCTCTGTTGTATGTAAGGACAAGACCACAGGAATTGTTGTTGTCACAGTAACGAAATCCTTGATAGGTCAGATTGGTAGCTGTTGTTTATGAAGGTTTTAAAGAACATTCTTATCTCTGCCGACAGTATGTGTGGCACATTGTCGATGATTGCTTTCATTACTTGTGAAACACTTGAACAGTATTTGATTACAAATGGAGCCCATGAACCAAGTGTACAGAAGGATTTAAAGCTTGTGTTTATTAAAGCGGTTACATGAAATATTTAAATGTGATGTTATTATTTAGATGTTATTCTTTTATTTAGCTATTCATTCAATATTTCATCCGTCTCTGAACCTGCCCCTTGACCCTGCTTGTGCTTTCAGTTTAAGTTGTTTGTTTGTCAGACCGTCTGTTTGTTTGTTTTTGTGTGTGTTTGTTTTTTGCCTTTGTTTTGATCCTTTTGTTGTACAATGTCAACAAGTTTGGCAGCCGTTTGATATCAGAGAATGACAGTATCTCACACACATAAATGTATGTACTCTGAGAATTTTACTGGTCAGTAAGTCCTTCATACCGAAGGTCAATGGTCACCCATCAGAGCAGATAAAGTATGCAAATGCAAAGAAGTGGATTAAAAGTGAGAATGGAAAACACTACTGCGGCCAAACAGGAAAAACATGTGCCAAAAAAGTGCCGCTAATATTTTTTTTTTATTTCACAAAATGACATGACTTTAATAAAGAAGTAAAAGAAGTCCATGACGAGATAAGAACTGAGCAAAGACTTGCAAATATAATGCACATTTTGTCTATGCTGTAGATGTCTGAAACATCTCTTTGGAACTTTAGTCAAAATTACCATAGGTACAATTGCGCTTTCCATCAGTTTTCATGAATTTACTTCATGAAAACATGGAAAAAAGAATGAGTGAACATTAAACACAATATTTTAATTGCTGACTAACTACATTTGCTCAAAGTAATTACATAAAAGAAAGTAATTTGAGTAGTATTATGTTTTTCTACTTGGTTTAATCTTTTGCTAACGCTATCCTAACGCTTGCTTTTATTTTTTCATTAAATGTGACTGAAGTGTCCAAAT
Source organism: Triplophysa yarkandensis (assembly GCA_033220385.1). Taxonomy (NCBI): domain Eukaryota; kingdom Metazoa; phylum Chordata; class Actinopteri; order Cypriniformes; family Nemacheilidae; genus Triplophysa; species Triplophysa yarkandensis. The sequence continues at coordinate 20,128,884 of CM065657.1, forward strand.
ACCCTTTCGGGGCCACTACATCTTAAAGTAATTTATTTTGACTAGCCTGGTGTCACAAAGAGTTCATGCTTATAATTGCTTACATAAGAGGTCCTTTCGTAACTAAAAAGCAACCGATCATTTGTGGTGTAAAAGTCATCATGAGCCGGATCGGACGCGGCATCCCGCAGCGTAGAACTGGACATCGAGGAGCCGTTGATAAGCCAGTAACACTTGCTGATTAGAGATTACGAAGACTACCTTGTTTCCAAGGTGATGACTGACAGGTCATGTCGAAGGCAAGCCGGATGGTGTTGGAGAGGGAATTGCATCATGGGAAGTTTAGCTGACAAGGCAGGTCAGCATGACAGTGTGTTTGCTGAAAAAGAGAAGATGACAGTGAACGTGTGACAGGTCCGTTTCCTCCTTCATGCTCGACCGCCTGTTATCCGGTCCGGCCTGTCGCACCGCGGCGCTGATTGTTTGATGGCTGACGAACACTTTACTTACCTGAGTGTGTGTATCTAAAATCTGTTTTCAACTTCTGGAGAGAGAGAGAGAGTAGTTTTCCCTTTTTCTTGAGTGGAAAAGTAAAAATGAAATTGTGTTTGTTTAATCACAAAATGAATATTACATTTATATATTTGGCAGATGCAAATATGACCCTACCTGTTAAAACACAGACAAAAAATTCACTTTACACAACGTAAGGAACATTATGTAATAAGATACCATAGATATCTTAATGTTGACTGAGTAAAATCCAGGTCAAAGATTGAAATCATGGTGAAATTAGTGCAAAGGGAAGCTTTAATACTTGTTTTCTCAGACTTTATACTAGTATAGTCACATATGTATATATGCCTCTACATCATATTTACTATTGAATGTAAACCTTGTGTATAGGTGTAACAGAGCGTTCATTCATGTGTTATTAAATAAAAGTCCAAAATCAAGCCGTGGCTACTTTTCAGAGCCAATAACATTGAGTAAGCATCACAAAGAGAGAACATATGATTTAAAGCTGTTCAAGCTCTAACCGACACTCTTACAGTAGACCTTTTAGCACTGAAGAGAGCTCAACACTGACTTACTGGCCTTGGTAAGTTTCCAAAGCTTCAGGCAATTTCGGTGTAATAAACTTCTGCAGCAATGCATGCTGGACAACAGTGCACCACTTAAACACTTTGTCAGACAAAGTGCTACTCGTGTTTGAATGGCTGTACATCACTGAATGGCTAACATCGGTCAGTTTTAGAGCTGTTTATGTATGTCTTGGTGTGTTGTAGTAGTTAGTGTAGGTGCTTTTGATGTGGTTAGAAGCGTTAAATTAACATCTTTGTTGGTGCTGGAAGAACAGGGCTGTCAAATATAGTCCTTACTGTACTTAACTTTTTCTCTTATTATTTGAGTTACATGACAGCTGTATTATTGGGGACCTGAAAAGCTCATGAAATCAATACGTTGATACGTTACAATACGTGTTAACAACAAAACAGCAGTAGAACACATAAAATGTGTGACATAAGTTAAATAAAAACCGAAGTGTATAAGTTTGCATTTGCAAGTTTGCAGTGATAAAAAATAAATCAAGGCTGTTGAACAAACAGCATGACTTTCAAAAGCACTCACAAAAGTTCATGTTTTAGTGAGTCTCTGAATTTGCTAAAATATGTAAGTATTTTTGTTATTGAGCAATTTTTTATTTGATTACTTATGATTGTTTGTTTTTCTGGCAGTGTAATACTGGTCTGTGATTAGTGGAGCTGTCCGGTGCTGAAAAAGAGCGCCCTCTGCAACACGCAGCCATTTCCTGTTTAAATACATTCCCTTTGTCGTCACACCAGTCCACATTTGCTTAGACAGTTGGTGGTTGATTTTAATTTAATGAAACTTCTGCTGTTTTTCACCAGACCTGCATATGAACCCTCTTGTGTGCGCAATGGGGTTATTGTTGAGTGACTATGCTTTATGAGGCTGCATTCAAATTCACTATGACCTAAATACCACAGAGAGTCTCAGCGGGGAAATGACAGTGTGGAAACAGGCATTGTACTCCAGACCGGGCAGAAACAGAGAGAATGAGAGTGGAAGGTGAGGGAGAAGAGAAGAAAGTAAGGTAGCATGACATTTCTGTCTCTTCTGGGCTATCTCGGCCACACACACTAACACACATGTGCACACACACGTTTGGATGCTGTTGTGTGCTGGGTATGATAAGGGAGTGTAGCTGAATGGACTTGTGTGCGGTTTACCATCGGGCCGTTGTGCTCTGTCACCGCAGTTACCGTCTGCTATCTACCGGAAGGCCACAGGAACCATGAATTTCCTGACACACTCTTTCAGTTTTTTTGTTGTTGTCATCTTTAGACATGGCTTGGAGCCAGCGGTCAGTAATGAGGATATGACTTTGTTTTCTCGCTCACTCTCTCTCTCTCTCTCTCTCTCTCTCTCTCTATGTCTCTCTCTCTCTCTATGTCTCTCTCGCTCTCTCTCTTTATCTCTCTCTCTCTCTGTCTCTCTCTCTCTCTCTCTCTCTCTCTCTCTCTCTCTCTCTCTCTCTCTCTCTCTCTCTCTCTCTCATCCTGCTGACTCCCTCACCTGTCTTGCTGGTGTATGGCAAAATAGCAATTAGGTCAATGTCTGGCACTATATTTAGTTCACCAAATCTCTGAAGCGATTGTTTCTCAGCACGGGGTTGAACTTGAGCCTCAGCAAAGACAAAGAAATTTGAACTCTGATAATATTTACGATAGAGCTCGTTCCTGAAAGTTAATTTGTCATTCGGCTTATAACCACTTAAAGTCCTTCATAAAGTTTTCAAATCTAGATAACCCTGTTGTTAAATATCTTGACTGATTAATAGTGATATTTCCAGCAGAGTGTCATTGAAATCTGAAGGATGTAAAATTTGCATCCTGAGCGCCGATTTACTCCAGTGACAAAAAAATTACAATGCAGGTGACAACCGGATGCTCTTGGCTCGCTCTTTATGCGGACACCTGCGGAGGAACTCTCTCAGGCGATTTCCCGATTTACGCGTTTACCTGAGTGAACCCCTCGTGGTTGACAACACTTCTTGTAATCTGGCTGACTAAACTTCTCTTTTCATATCCTTCTTTGTCTTTTCAGCACTCTGAAACAGGACATTTTCAAGAGAGGTTTTACAACAGGAGAGTGATGTAGGGTGGCATTTCTTCTTAGTCGCTGTAGGTTTTTAACTGCTGCCTGCTGTGTCACTGCAGTGGCCACAAACCCTGAACCAGTCGATGATGGCTAATTAATACAGCGGAGAACAATGGGACTGTCTATTTTGCTCCATTTTCATTCACTTCAATTTATTGTGAGAGAGAGAGAGAGAGAGAGAGAGGGAGGGAGAGGGGGAGGGAGAGGGGGAGGGAGAGGGGGAGGGAGAGAGGGACTTGTGTTAAAAAATGATTGAAAAAAACATATTGTTACTTTAAAATCCCTTTCACTTAAGTTACACAAAATCAGCAGACTTACTTATATTAACATAATGAAAGTAATAATGAAAGTAATAAAATTAACATATTGACAACACAAGTTTAGTTAAAAGTTGCATATGTTGTCTCAAAAATAAATAAAGACAGTTATAAACTACACATTTGTGTCCAAGAACCATTTTAGACTTTAGAAGTGCTTGAACAAAATATGAACACATGAACAGAAAAAAAGTTAAAAAATTTTACTATTGAAATTATACAATCATATATAATCACTCGCATAAAGTGTTAGTTAACCCAAAATAAAGAAATCTCACTTCATTAATTTACCTCCATGCATTTCAAACCTGCTTGTCTTTCTTTTCTGCAGAACCCCAAAAAATATATTATACAAAAAGTTACAAAAAAAAACATGGTACCCACTATAGACACTTATGACACAAAAGCAAAGGGAGCGAACAGTAACCATCGGTTTTCTGTTGTTAGCATTCTTCTAAATATTATCTTTAGATTTCATCAATAATAAGAAAGTGATGTTTTTTATCCAAATGGTTTTTAAATTGTTTTTTCATATTTTATTCATTTCTGCTTTCTCTTCTCTTATCCTCTGTTTTATATTGTATTTTTATCTTAGACAATAATGTAAAAATTTCCCACATTCTTATTGGTTTGGATCAGCAAACTGTTTGAGTAACCTATGAATTAAAAAATGACAATTTGTTTATGCAGCTCTGCTTTACTACATTCTTCCCCGCTCCACTTATTATCCATCCGTTTATAATGCTTAATAACTTTCCTCGAATACAAAAAAACTTTCCTGTCTTCCCCTCTACTCATCTACTTCTACATAACTAATCCTCTTAACGCCTCTGAACATCTTCTTCAGCGGATTTCTGTATAATTGTGCAGGACCACATGCGTGTGCGGTGTGTCTCTGCGGCTCATTGTTCGACGTAAGCCAGTGTTTGGGCAAGATCACTGTCTGACTCAAAGCCTAAGTGAATAATGATAAACGCCGGTGCTATTCAGAGAAATGACATTGTGCTCCCAGGGAGACAAAGAGAGGCTGTGACTGATTCTTTTTTCCGTGCTCTCGTTCTCCAAAACATTATTTATTTCTCATTCTCTGACTGGCCTCTCCCTGCAGACATATGCCATCTCTGCCGTAAAGTATTGTCTGTTGCTTTATTGATTCATTTACTGCTTCCAGAAGAGTCCTTTTGAAGGGGGAAGGGTCAGACAGCATAACATCCATCAAGTGGCCGATTGGGCGAGTGTAATTGAACTCGTTTGGGTGGGTGTCATATTGGGAATGGAGAAGGGTGAGTTTGTTATTTGGCCCCTGTTTGTGGTAGGTCAGAGGTCAAGACTAAGCATTTAAAGCTGTCGTGATCTAACTGGGTGTGCTCATTGTAGAGAAAAGGAAGAGGAAGGAATCAGCAAGGATTTCCTGTCAGTCAGATAAATGTTTTTCATGCTGTATTTTGTTCGTTGTTTGATTTGTGCATCTCTTATTTAAACCCAAGAAGATACCTCTATGTCATGTAGAGCACCTGATCACTGCATGATTGTTTTCATTTACCATGTGGGGTTATGTGTTTTCTTTAATAGATTTCTGTTACTTTAATTTGACTCCCATGAAAAACTGTAAAGCAGTGCATGAATCTTTCTTCTGCAAAACACAAAGGAAGGTATTTTGAAGAAAACAAAAGTACCTATTGATTTGCATTAGTTTTGTGTCCATACAGAAGAAGTGAATGAATAGTGTTGTTTTTCAGTTACCAATGTTCTTTAAAATGTATTTTTGTTTATGTGGAAAAAAGAAATTCATACAGGTTTGAAAGGATGTAAATAATAACAGAACTTTCACTTTTGTGTGGACTATTACTTTAAAGCCTAATGTTATGATTGCATCTATGTTTCCAATGCGTGAAAAGCATTTTTAAATTCAAGTTTTAAAGTAAATGCACCAAATATGTATTGTGGTTCAGATTATATCCCAAAATGCTGAGCATGCAACTTCACTGAATTTAGAGAAAATTTGAGAAACCAGTAGTAACCATTTGAGTAGTGACTTAAATGCATTTTTTTTATGTTTCTTATTAAATGTATGACTATTTCAAATAAAAATCCCTTTAGTTTTTATCCATAGACGCGATGATGTGCTTTTACAACCTGTTTGAAATGGGTATATAAGACTCAAACCACGAGATTGACTGGCATTGACACATGGCACTTGGGTAGTAGTTATACTTCTCTTAAGCTCATATTCCACCTTTATCTTAGGGATTCTCACTCTTTCTGGCTCTGATCTAACGTCTGTCTTTCTCCGTTTTTCCACAGATCTGTTGGTTCTTTCTATGAGATCATGTGGGTGGACTTCGAGATTGACAATTTCATCAACCTGCAGTCATCCCAGTCCATTCGCTGGCAGATCGAGTATCCATCCACCGGAGCATCTGCAGAAGTGATCACTACTGTCTATATCAGCCAGAGAGAAATACAGGGTATCGTACCCCTCGCTGAGGTGAGCGGGCAACACCAAACTCAATGAATGTGTTGTGTTTGTATCCCAAGTCTTCAACATTTAACATGTACTAGGGTCAAAATCTAGTACTCTTCTGTTTTTTTTTAAATCCTCTTCTGCTCCTATACCCCCATCTCTATTTCTCTTTTTTCTTCCCTTTACTTTTATATTTTTTTCAACTCTTTTTGTTCACTCTTTCTTTATTCTTTTCTTCATTTCTGCATTCATTTTTCTTCTCTTCTCTTTTCTCACGATCTCGTCTTTTCCTCCTTCTTTCGCTTCTGTTTGGTTCTTTTCTTCCTTCTATTGGTACCTTCCATTCTTTTTGACATTCCATCGCTTCGGTTATTCTTCTTCTCCTTCCATCGCTTCTGTTAGTTTTTTTCCTACTTTATTGCCTATGTTTGTTTATTTCCTCCATCTGTTCTTTTTTCCTCCCATCTCTTTAGCTTGTTTATTTTCCTTTCTCGCTTCTGTTTTTCAAATTCTATCACTTCTGTTATGTTTTTTCTTCCCTTGCTCCTGTTCTTCTCCTTCTATTGCTTCTGTTCTTCTTCTCTCACTTCTCTCACTGTTCTTTGTTCATTCTCTCACTTCTCTCACTGTTCTTTGTTCATTCATATCTTATCTTTACTTCTTTTTGTCCTGTCCTTTACTCATCTCTACTCCTATTTGTTCTTTCTCTTCTATTCTTTATCTCCTTCTCTTCATTTCTTTTCTCGTTCTATCCCCAATGTTCATTATTCATATATCTTCTTCACTTCTATTATATATCCTGTTCTCCACTCTTTTTTTCATTTCTTTTTTTTTCTCTTCTGTGTGTTTTACACATCTCAAAATCTTAAATGTGTACTTGGTGGTCTGAAACTGGATCTAACTTGGTTTTATCGGTGTGCCTCGTAATATCAGTTTCATTTTTTTTCCTGCTTTAAAATAGCCAAAGTCTCATATGAAATATCTTTAATTCAAACACTATTAAGGATCTTGTCAATGAATTTGTGACTTTTTTAACATTTTTAACACAATTTGTGAGCAAATATCTACAGCTGTTTAATGCAGACTGGGACAAGAGTTCTTTAGTCAAGCAGTTTCCTGTGGTAACATGTGATACAACAGCAGTAGTTTGTCATATCGTATCAGAAAAACACAGAGCGCTTTTAAATAGAGAGTAGCATCTCTGCACTCTTTAAAGCACAGCATGAGCAGTCGGCAACAGAGATAACCGAGTAAGAGAGATTGTGTTTGTGTGGATTGTTTGGTGTTAAGTTTAAACTACTTTGTGTTGTACAACGAGATTACAAAAACAGATATGTTTTAATATATTAGCTTTGTTACCTTGTTCCTCTGTTTTTATTTTTATTAATTTTTCTATCTGTATCTTTGACAATTTTGTTCAACTGATTAGAGATGCCACGATTTTAGTATAAAGGGGAAATCAGAAATCAGGGCAAAAACCGGGATGTTCCACAGATTGACATATCAGTAGTGTTTTCTGGGCCATGACTCTGACACCTCTGTTTGTTTAATAACCCCTGTGTTTTGAACTTCTCATTGGTCAGGTCATGTGTTTCTGACCTGCTGTTTGCAGTGCAGTGATACATGTACCTGCAGCAGGGGGGAGAGGTGACTCTTATGGCCCCAGACTGGGCTGTCCTGCTGGGGTACATGACTCCAGTATGCTCTCATCAGCAGTCTCCCTCCATGGATCCACACGTTATGCTGAATAGCTGTTTCCACTATATATAGTCACTGAGATTTAGAGAAAGGAAGAGGAAATGAAAAAACAAATTGCAGAATATCTTAATACAATCATTGTAACAATATGCACAAATACTGCTATCACGTAAGTACACCCTACTTACCAGAATAAAGTAATCTCTACTTACAGATAATATTTGGTGTATATTAAGTTGCATTAAATTAATCGTTTTAGTCCTATACTAGATGTAATTCTATCTTGTGGAGAAGATTTAACCAACATATACGTTATTCACCAAAACAAGAGATCACCATCACACTTTTAATTAAAACAATATACAAAATAATTAAATTGAAACCAATCAAATTTGTAGTTTAACCACCAAGATTTTTAACGTTATTTTAACAGAGATTTTGTATATTTTATTCATGTATATTTTTTAAAATCTACTTAGGCATAGAATCTCTTCACTGAGGAGAGCATCGTTTAGAAAATATTTTTTTTTAGCCATACAATATTTCTTTCAGTCTTTTGTTCCGTCTTTTATCAGATCTTCCTTTTTGTCTTTCCTGAAGTCTTTTCTGTCTTCAGGTCTTTCTTTCTGTCAATTTCTTTATACCGTTTTTTGTCTTCCCCTCAGTCCTTATTTTTGTCACCCATTAGTTCTATTTCTATAGATTTGTCTTTCAGTTATTTATTTTGTCTTGCATTTTGTTTTATATAAGGTCTTTATCTTCATCTTTCTTTTCTTTTTCTTTTTCTCTTTTTTAGGTTTATTTTTGATTCTATCTTTTGTTTTGGTAAATTTTCCATCTCATTATGTCTTCCTGTCTTTCTCTCTAGCTCTCATTAGGTCTCTCTTCTTGTATTTCTTACTGTCTTTGTTATATCTTTCTTTCCATCTTACATTTGACTTTCTTTACATTAGGTCTTTTAGCTTATGCCTTCTCTTCCATCTTTCATTAGGTCTTTCTGTCTTTCACAAGGTCTTTTCTTCCGTCTTTTAGGCCTCCTATTTGCTATCTCTTTCTCTCTGTCTCCATCTCTCGACTTCAAACTCATCCACTGTGACATTCAGTCCAAACCTTTTAAAGTTACAGCTTGTTAGAGTCCCAGAGTACCTGTCGACGAAGAAAGACAAAGACATGTGACACTGGAGAGTTCAAGTCAGAGAAGGTCAGATGATGAAAGGCGAATCATACTTTAGTCTTGTCCTGGACTTCCTGTGGAAGTGACACAATAATGATCATTAAAAAAAACTCTTACTTTGGAAACTTGCAAAGATTAAAGTAAAGACTAGCTGGTGTATTAAGGTAGAAAATTAAGTCTTTATACTTGTTTATACACTAGAGGCAATTACTAATATGTCCGAAACTCGCTCTCAAATCCATCCCATATATGTTTGGTCCACAAATAAGCACTTAACGGAATATGCTTGTGCTTAAAGTAGCTTTTAGCATTCGTGAGTTCCAGCAGAGATATGACCTATTAGCCGTAATTTGCCATGGCTGTGTAGACGCTATTTCACCCACAATGAGTGTGTACTACAGAGCCTGTTTCGCTCTCTCATCTCTTTGGTGTTGAAAGCCAGTTATAAATTGGATCAGTGCGGCTGTTTCCTTGCATCTGCTGTAATTCTGCTTTGGGCTTGTTAGAGTGTTTCAAGCCCAGCATCGTAATGCCTCCAGGCCATATCATTGACTTTCTCCATCTCCTGTAACCTCTGCCTTCCTACTCACCTTTACCTATGCACATCTAATATTTCCTGTCACAACATTGACCTCTTTCCCATTTCCTTCCTCTCCGTGTCTGTGTTGTCTCTCTTTCAGAGCCGATCCCGATGGAGCGCGGAAGCGCTTGAGTGTCTGAATGGTAATTAATTCTTAATTGGAACACTTGTTTATCTTTGTTGTTTCAAGATTCCAATGCGTTGCTGAAATACCCAGAGGGCCTTGCAGCTGCTGGAGGGGCGGGGCTTTCAACGGAGGTCTGCCTCCGCTTGTTTACATTAGGAGAAAATAACGAGAGCAAAAGTCGGAAAAGACGAATGCGTAATAGCTGTCATATTTGAAATTACAGATTTGTGTGCCGATGAGACATCACTATGGATGGATGGGAGAAAAAGTGATTTGCGAATGAATTGCTTTTGCAGTATTGTGGTTTCTAATACTGTTTCGTGTTGTGTGAATGATAAATGGGTTACAGAGAAGGGGATATATGGAAAGATATAAAGACAATCACAGTGTTCAGATCGAGATAGTGAGAAAGAGCGAGAGATGTATGTGTTTTATGAGAAATTGTATGAACAGTGAAGGGATATCCGGGGTGTGTGGTGCTTTTCTAAAAATTGAATGGCAAAGTCTCCTTTTTGGGTTTGTTTTTGTTGTCTGTTGAATATTTGTGTTCCATGTACATTTGATGTTCTTGAAGCTGAAAGGTAAAAGGAGCAGCATTTTGTGAGTATTCACCAGAAAATAAAAATTCTGTCATAATGCCTTGCTCATGTCATTTCAAACCTTTATGACTTTGTTTTACATGGAAAACAAAAGAAAATATATTGAAGAATGTTGGTAACTGGCACTTATTTACTTTCATTGTCTATACAATCTAAGTAAAAATGTGCCACGATACTTTTAAATATTTTCATTTGTGTTCTGCAGAAGAAAGACTGTCTTACAGGTTTGAAATAAAAAGAGGATGAGTAGGATAATATTGAGAGCTTATTGACAACTGTTATATCCATTATATTCAAAACATGTCCAACCAGCATTTCATTTGATCTGTTAGTTTATTTCAAAGCTGAACCTTTGTATGACACTTATGTATGTTTCTTTTTCTCTTTTACACACACACAACGTCATTACGTCCCTCTCTTGCCGTTCTTCTTGCTCATTAGCTCAGTGTGAGAATGTAGAGGAAGGTTGAGGAGAGAAAATGCAAAAAAGGGAGAGTCAGGTGTAGAGAGCAATCTTGTCTATATTTATCACATGCGGTACATGGACCTGCCATGCCTAGTTTTTAATAATACAGTATGATGAATGGATGTTTCCCACAGGTCAAAGAAAGAGTGGAACAAACATTGGCATCGGAAAAGGAAAGTCTTGAAACAAGAGCATAAATGACGATGTTTTGCATTTTCCCCCGGAGCGGTTAATAGTCCCACTCTTTGTGTTTTTTTAAATAAGACAGAGCATTGTATTCTGAGGGCCTGGAAGCCACCGACTCCAGGGACGTAAGCCCCTAACAAGACCTAACGGAGACATTTGGTCCACCGAGAGCTTTGATCACTATTCTATTCATTGTTGCCATGCCAGCTTAGATTTATCACTCCCACTTCAGGGGCCATTTTAGCCCGCAAATAGAATCAACAATGTAAAAACAAAATGAAATGAACACCATCAAGCAGTAAATGCAATCGATTGTTAGGATGCCGGGGAAGCTAAGAAATGAATTGCAGAAATAGAGAGGATTTTCTTTTTGGAATAGGGAGATTCTTAAGTGTGTCAAAAATGTTCTGGAGAAAACCTATGTGGAATGCGATTATTAAGAAGGCAGACTTGATTGTTCTCTACTGATAAACTTTTAAAGAGTTATTCTGAGTTGTGAGAGATTTAACTTATATCCCAGGTTCATACATATTGATTTTTTTTCATCGTTTGCTATTCTCTCATTTGTCTCTATTGGTCTGTCCCGTTCTAGGAGGAAACAAAGTTAAAGACATGCAATAAAAATTTATAAAATCTACAAATGGTTGATTTTATTAAATATGTCTGTTTCCTCATAAGAGTAAATATAGTTTGCTGTGAAATGTTAATCTTATGTTGAAAATTAAACATTGTAATTAATTCACATATACTTAACTTAAAATAAAACTTAATATATTCATCTTTATTCCCATGCCAACCCGTAACACAAAATGTACTTGAAGGAAAAACATTTTCACAACCTTGACCCCCATTGTTTTACGCTGTCATGGACCGACTGAGACATTTCTCAAAATATCTTCTTTTGCCTTCCACTGTAGCATGAGTCATACACACGTTGTTTCATAAACATATAACATATTTTTTATGTTTATGGTGAACTGACTCTTCATTTCACATATTTGGACCTTTCCTTCCTCAAATTTTAAACACCCGCTGAACACTGTTTACAGGAAATCAATCTAGTTCACCATTACAATTATTTTAAATAAAGCTAATTTAATCGTAGTAGATTGTCTGACGCGAGCTCCCTGCTCTCGCAGCATAACTGAAGTTTAGAGGCCGTCATGTAGCGCAGTCAGAAAAATAGATGTAGGGCTCAGACACACACATACTCATAGGTTTCACAAGCTCTCAGAGGGTAATTCTTCAAAAGGCAGAGTAATGGAGCTAAAAGTCACACAGTAGAGAAGAGAGCACACGCTGTGTGTGTCACTGAAAGGACTTACTGTAGGGAACAAACAGACACACACACACACACACACACACACACACACACTGACTCACCTGGGTATTACCTGAATCATTACGCAGGGTCACGGGGTTCACACATACACCACAAAAACAGACTTTTGGAGGAAGTTTTCCTGTGTCTCTGACCCTATTAGAGAGCCTGTAATTCAAAGTGTCGTGAAGCTAATTGTCAATTACATCTGATCTATCAGTCTCAGCAGCAGATCTGCCAAGACCTGCCAAGAGCCGTCTGCTGTGCTTCTCACTTCTCTCTCTCGATTTCTCTCCATTCCTCCGAGCTTTTCACCTCTAGAGCTTTCCCAGAATTCTCCTTCAAATCAGGACCAATGCACAGCAATTTGCCTCGACAAAATGGAATTGTGTGCGTGTCCGTGAGAGAGAAACCCAGACGGAATGGTTCGCTTGATATTGGTACCCATCTGTATTTGTATTCCCCACAAAAATCCAAAAGGTAGTTTTGCAATGTTTTGGATGATAAAGCTTGTCAGGACAACAAAAGTAGGTTACTTTCCTTAAAAAACACCATCAGTATGGCGGAATTCAAACCCTGACCGCTGTATGTCCTGCTCTAGTGATGGTGTATGTATCCTCTAGTTTAATTTGTTTTAATTTCACTTATTTCTGTCTGTCTATTGCCAGGACTGCTGGAACAAATGAAAGGTACATAAAAGCATTTAAAGTTGAATGTGTTCGAGGCTCGGGACTCGGCAGGGACCCAAGCATCCACTCTCTCCAGGCTCTTTGCGTGTTTAATGGGTTCACAGTAAATCGCCACTAAGTGCCTCCACCAATTTACCCCTCATGGCTTATCAATGGGAAGCTAGTGAGAATGGGAAATAACAGAAAACAGAGCAAAGGATGTTGTCAGAGAGGTCGGGAAGGTTAATTATCGTTTAAACGTTTGTATATTCGTTGTAAATTGAATCACCTAAACTATATGTTAAATGTGTTTGCGCACGTGTGTTTATAAATGGTAAGCACTTGTTAAAAACATGAAAACGCAATATATAAAATAATGATGCTGGGTGTCTCCCTGCTGTGTCTTCTGTTAAAGTTTTAAATGGTTTATGCGGCATCAGCCGCTCTTACACTGTAAAATGATAAAGATTCCCCAGGCACCATTTGATGCTCCTTAGATGTGTGAAGATACATCATTTGAAATTTAGATGAGTATATTTATGTGTTATGTTTTCTTTATATGAAAGGCATGTACAGAAATCTAACTGGAACTGCTGGGAATACTGTAATCAGCCTGACATGTACAGTATAGTGCCCATCTCAGGCATGTTAGTATTTTCACACAAAAATAGGTTTTATGCCAGTTATTTATAATGTATTGTATTTTAGTGTGTCATTGGAAAATATCAGTAAGATATTTGTCTGACAACACAGAGATCTAGTCTGACCATCATGGAATCAGAACCTGAGAGGGACTAAATCCACAAAGTTTTCAGGATACTTAAAGAAATTGACTGCAAAAGTTCAAACGTTTTAGGCTAGTCTTAACATTTTATAAAGAGTATGACAACCTAGCTTTTCAGGTAGTTTTACAGAGAGATTTTTTGAAGATACTTGAAGATTTATTTGACATTAGTGTTTTTGGAACCCTGTTTGGTAGTTGTCTAATGTCAAAATATCCCAATTCATCTACATTTTTTTACAATTATGGGTCATTCTACAGTGAGCAAAATCCTGGGTGTGAAATGCTCACTATTGGTAAAGTTATGAAAATGCAAACAAACCGTTGTTCCCATACATCAATTGAACACCTGATATTCTTACTGTGTGTAAATGATCAGTTCTTAAAGTAAAATTAACCTTCTAGCAAAATACACCATGGTAAAAAATGCCATATTTATGGTACAGGGTTGTCTCTGATTTTTTTTAAAGTATTTCAGCATATTATGAATGACTCACTAAACCATAAAATCGTTCGAGTTGTTCAAAACAAAGGTTTATTTATGAGAGAAACAGCGCAAGAAGCAAACATGAGTGTTTGAAAATAGAATATTTTTGATAATACCATTTAAGAATTTGCATTGCGGGTATTGTTAGGCTTTAGCATCGTATTGCTACGGTAATAGCTGTACATTGTGTATCCCTACTCTGATGTCCCCAAAATTATAGAACGGGCCAGAATACCCTTATCCAAAGCTGGATCAAACTTGTGAGGTTTGTGTTGCTGATGCAGTGCTCTACGTTTTCAGCTCCATAAATTGGGGATATAGTCATTACATCCAAACAACATCAACAAGGAGCTTTCAAAACATGACATTGGAAAATAGAACGCACACAATGGCTAAGAAAGGCATCTCTTAATTGGATGTTGACATGTTAAAGTGAGCTGTGCTGGGAAAGAGAATTTTAATTAATCTGCTAATTAGAGGTTAATGTAAAGTGTCTACACAGCCATCAGACGAGTGTTGAGTTCGATTCTGACCACGCACAGTACTATTGCAGGCTCCTCCCTTTTGTTTAACCATCCGTTATTCATCATTAATCATGTTTGTTTAGTTTTTTTCAATGTTTTTCCTTAAAGTAATAATAGAAAAATGTGAGGTACTTTTCCTGTGTTTCATTGGCTCCGTTGATGTAGGCATAATTCTCTGTTTCTTTGAGTAAGCAGTGTGTAGGACCTGTGCATTTCAGCAGCACCTGTCACCTTTACAAGCTTGTATTTCAAAGCTTAATTACCGGCTGTTATGAGCTGCCACAGGAGTCTTGGGGGTGAAGCGTACAGCTAGATGTTTGTGACCTCAACCATTTTATGGCTATTTAGCTTTGCATTAAATACAGGATGAAAGGCATGGCATGAATAGCAGGTGCTTTCCACTGATAATGACAGCCGGCCGTGACTTGGACACAATGCGATGCATTATGCGGGATCATATTCCCAGCATCCTGTATATTTCAGATTAATTTTTCCGAGTTTGAAGGTACAAATATTTCAAAAGCTCCTATTGGAAAAAAACAAATTGGCCTTCATTGTAATTATGTCGACATTTACCGCCATCTCCTTTTGTGTCTTTGTAGAGGGTTTGCATCAAGCTCTGAAGGTCAATAATCCCCGAAATTGAGCCCGATCGAATCGTCTGGCATTGAAATCACTCGAACATGACGCTGTGAAATAATTAAAGCCATGTATCGATAGTTCCTAAAAGTGAAAAGTGATTTAATTGGGTGTTGTTTTTAGTGTGCATGTCGTCTTGTGTGTGCTGGGTGAATGGGAATAGATTTTTCCCAGTTTCCTGTAAAATCTAATTTGACAGCCATATGTATTCCATTAACTTTAAATCTTAAATTATCTGTTTTCTGGGATAAATATTACTTTTAATAAACTTGTTCTAGGTTTGGGGTTTGAAATATTTGAAACATTCCAAATCTGTTTAAAGTTTATAAAGATGTCTTAATTTGTTTCCCCATAATTTAGAAAGAAACATTGAAACTAAAACAAAACATTAACATTACTCCTGTTATAAACAAGGAACTTTGTTTTGTAACTGAATAGATAAATACGTTTCAGAATTGGGTGACAGTATATATGTTCTTGATTGTTGACACCATTTTTTATTTTAAATATAAAATAAAAGCATGTACATGAAAATTTAAATATATACATTTATAAAATATGAAAAGGGGAAATTGATCAAAAACATAAGCAGAGAAAATGTAGATACAACCATCTCTCCAAAACAAAGCAATGTATTAAGACAAAGCCAAGTAAGTACATTTTGGGAGCCTTTTCAAAAATATAATTTTTTCACAAAGAGTAAGAGGATTAAAAGTAAAAAATATTTTTGTCAAGTTGCCCTAATCTTGTCACACCTCTAAATTCTGTACTCACCAAATGTTCCACTGTAAATGTGCCTGAATCAGAATCATGGATTAGAATCCTGATTTGGAATCTGTCGGAGCTCGACAGATTTCCCCCGGTGCTTTCACCATATGCCCTGTACAGTACACACTTCGTACTCGATGTGCAGCAGAGAGGGAATCTACAAGGATTAGTTGAATGTTGCTAGCTTATGGTCCCTCTGATGCTTTATTGATTCAGGCTTTGGTCAGCATCTGAGAGCTGTGATCTCTGGACTGCCGTGATGGATCCTGTTCTTTGAGGCTCAGTGCTCTGTAAAGCGCAGTCTGTGTGGTGAGGTCATCTGTGCTTGTCTGAGTAATTGGCCAGAGCACAGAGGTACAACACACCGCAAATTCACAATCACATCTGCTGATTTAAATTATAAGTACATTACCTTGTCTTTATTTTTTTAATATACATGCTTTTATATAAATGAACTTTCCTGAATAAGAGTCTGTTGTCTCTTATTTAAACTTCTTTTTGTAAATCCTGAAAAAATTATTGGAGAACCAAAGCTGCTGAAACCCTCTGTTTGATAAGGATCGTAATTTGGCCAACAACTCACATTCACATTAACAAAAGTTTTATTAACAAAATCCAGATCAAACACACTTCACTTTACTGGAACAAATTAAAACAAAATTCCCTGTCCTACACCCAATATCACACGTCTCTGTGCTAAAGGCAACTGATTGATGGTTTGTTATTTACTGTGGAGAAACTTCAGCCTCTGTACACAGACGTTCCCAGTTTTATTCCTAGCGTTTGTTGCCCATTGCCCATCTGATCCAATCCTCCATCCTGCCTCTATTTAGGAGAGGAAACGCGACCCATAAATCACTGCTGTGCCCATGGACACCTATCTTCTCTTAGCGCTTGGTGATATATTTGGAGCTGTGCGCTATAGTGGCTGTTATGGCAGGAGGAGCTCGTGGAAAATTGGATATCAAGGCAAAGGGGGAAACAGGAAATGGGCTTAAAGATGGGAATGTGATTGGCCCTTGGGGCATGAGAGCTGAAATTAGCATAAGATGCACAGCCGGTATACTGATGTTGGCCTGACATGACAGCTGCATAATAATTATTGCACCACCTCACGCTCTCATAAATCCTCAAGTAGTCATTGGCTCTTTAAATGGGATGTTTTTCCCAGCAGGCAGGGAGGTGGAAGACTAGGTGCTGAAACACCAAAAGTTCTGTGTTTTTTTTACTTTTAAGGCAGAAATGAGCATGTAATGAAATTAGAAAACAATTTTTTTTTTTCACCGTGTTTGCTGGTTGTTTATTTCTATAAAATATAATTATTAAACTTTAGGATATATCTTGATGCCGTGGCCATCTGTTTATTTGTTTATTTCTAATAGGAAGTCAGAAAATAAATAACAAGAGAACTAAAGCAACTTAGTATTTAAAGCAAGTATTTTAAATTTGTAAAAAATATTAAGTAAATCTAAAGAATGCACTAGAATGTATTAGAATTCACCAAATATGTTGGTTAATACTACAAATGTAAAATGAATACTTAGTTTTTATAACAAAAACTTAAAAAATATTTTTAAAGAATTTATGTGTTGTAATTTTACTCAATTATTTTAATATTTCCATTGAAAAAGTATGTTAAATGTTTTAAAAGATTTTATTAAGTTGATATAACTTTCTTTTTGTGAAACAAAATGAAACATTAAAAATGTTTTACAGTTAAGGTTTTTAAGATATTTTCATATACCAGTATTAGAAAGAGTAGTAAGCTCCACAAAGTACAGTGAACTACTTTCCCAATATAAAAAAATATATATAAAATAAAAGCTTTTTCGTCATGAACAGACACTTTGACAAACACATACTGTAGATAAATAAATTGTAAAAATATGTTTTTAAGTCGCTGTCATTGTTTTGTACCAACTAAAGCTTCAAGAATT